>JAHDVE020004582.1:0-167511 GCA_022606495.2 Halesus radiatus
CCATTTAAAATGTTTTATACGATCGCAGCGCCCCCATTTGTTTGCAACTATTAAATGTCGGACTATGTGATCTTAGTATTATTCGAGTAACATACCTACGTAATTTTTCATGGAGGTTAACACACATTAGGAATATTTTATTTATTCGGAGTATTTTAACAAACACAACAAGATGCGTTAACAATAACTCGAATTGGTATTTTCCTCCAGTATTTTGTATTTCTAGTGCAGCTGTATTGTCATTTTTGAACTAGCCAAAAAAAGGATATAAGTTTTTTTTTCAATCCTGTTACATACTGAAGCGCAAGTATTCTGTATTTGGCACATGCGCCTTTTCTTTTTAAGTTGCAGTGTATGCAACCGGTTCGACAAAAGGAAGATTGATAAGTGCCTGGCTATTCAGATTTGTTTATCGAATATAGCTAAAGCATTTCAGATTTCAACTATATAACGATGACAATTTAAATATGTCAATAACCCTTAATGGTTTATCACAGCGATCCATAACCTTTTTAGCCTGAGGGCCAAATGACCAATTTTCAATATATTCGAGGGCCGCAGGGGGTGGGGTACCCATATCTTGACACGGTTACTATTAAAAAAAAATGTTTGTATTTAGACGTCAAGATAAACAAATTTTCGTCGGGTATTATTGTTGTATTTTTCGTAACGAAAACCATTCATTAAAGTAGTCAGATGATGCTCGAAAAAAGCCACGCAGGCTAAAAATTTTCCATCTCCAAGGTCACGATAATAACAACGCTATCAATTTTTATCAATCTGAAATTAAGGAGCATAATAAATTGGACAAGTTTGTCACAATACCCTTTCATATTTGGTCAAATAGAACGGAAACCGTTAATATTTTAATCATATCATCCGAAAATTTGAACGATTTCTATTAATAAGAAATATCATAACCCACTTTCGTTACTCCTATGTTTTTCTAACAACGTCGTGTACCCCTATGAAATAGAACTCATTACATATTTAAAATACAGCGCTTTTAATTGTTTTAATCCTATGATCAAACCAGTATATTAATGTTGTTTATTTTTATTTACCCAAGTGAGCCGCATGAATAGGCTTACGGGCCGCACGAAATCGGTTCGCGAGTCGCGGGTTGTGTATCACTGGTTTAGGACCTGCGACCTCTGAGTACTTATATAGTCAAAAATTTTCCACTCAGAGACGAAGATTAATTAAATTAAAATGTCACATAACACCCAATTATAAATTAATCGAATGGCCAAGGATACTCATGAAGGGTAAAAGTTAAATATAAAGTGCCCTGTGTAAAATAAAATTACATATATTTTTATTATGCCGTCGATTCATGCAGCAGTCCTGTTTTGTTTTAATTTGTCCCCTTAGCCCTTAGTTGCGCGCTGTACCTAGCCAAAACTTTAACTTTTTCATTTGACTTCAGTGCGGAGGGCAAATGCAGCTTTTAAAGGGGTGCTTGAACAGAAGCGCATTCAGATGAAAAATAAAATAAACTTATATGTTTCGTAAAATAGCTTTTTTTCAATGAAAAATATTAGAATGGGGCGCCTTTTGCAGCTAGGTGCTACCGGTAATCCGTTAAAATCTTCCATTTAATATCAGTAAACGAACTATTAGACAAAAATTAACATTTTATATGTATGTATTTGTATCTCATTTCAACTATGGTTTACAATCCCCGATACAACGTTTACATAGTATTTGTAACAAATATTTAAACAATATCTATGTAGTTGACAATAAATTTAACTTAAAAAAAATATATAAAAATCTATTTTCACTGTCACTAAAATTCAATGCATTTTGATTTTTTTTAAGAACGTTGATTTGGGGGATATTGACAGAATACCTTTTCTTATGAATATTTTATATTTTCTGCAATTTATTAACACTTTTATCTAGTTTTATTTCTCATGCATAAAAGTGTCATATGTTAATAAGATATATCTCCTGTATTTATATAAAAGCCCTCCGGTCGTTCATATAAAATAAATAAAAGATTGATTGATGAACAATTGAGTAAAATCCAAATATCTAACCTGATAACTATTTTTGAAAATGAACTGCAAGAGAACCAACACAACGATGGCTTCCCATTTTTGTATAGGGGAAGTAGTTCTCTGACTATTTAAATATCGTCACAGAGCATACCTTATGTAACCTCTCGATGGGTTTTAACCGTCTACCCCAAAAAAATATTAATTATGACGACATTTGAAGTTCAAAATAACGCCACGAGGTATAATAACATAATCCAACATTTCCTCAAAAGAATCACTACAGGTGTACCTACCCATTCAAAATCACTTTTGTGCCGCAGGCAAATTTTCGATAATTTATTTTCTTGCAAAATACGTTTTCGTAGGGCTCATGCAAACTGCATCTTTTTTAATCAGATGTTATTGTAAATTAAGACCTTTTTTTATTCTTTTTTTTTAATAAAAAATTTAATATTTTAATCAGTTTACAGCAAAAATTTGATTGACTTGAATGTGAGAAAAACAATATTACCTACCTGATTATAATATATCACTCGTGTAATCTGAGATTACTAATCTCTCCAATACCTCCCTTTGAAGCAGGGGTGTAATCGGGGGAGCAGGATTGAAAGTTTCAAACAATGTTATGGAATAAATTTATTGTTGCTCAACGCGATCTCTCCCTTCTCCCATCCCTCCCCCGACGCGCCCGGTGCCCACCTCTGATCTTTACAACTCTTTCTTCAGCTGTATTATGTTATTTGCGTCCGGCGTATTTCATGCGCTTTGTGCTCCCGAAGGGTGGTATGAGGGGTGGGTTATACAATGGAAGATCGGTGAAATCAACTTTGTATTATTAATTAGTTTTATTATAGAAAAGAGGTAATTAATAATTAATCATTAGGTAGGTACTAAAGGGGTTTGGAAAATTTTCGTCTTTGCATTTGACCATATTTGGGTATTTTTATTTATTTTTTTCATTTTGATATAATGCGCAAGGGATGACAGAAAAAAAAAAAAAAGAGACGCTGAAAGAAAATATAGTAAAATCGAGTGAATCAAATACTTTGTGTGTTCAACAGTCGGAAAAACAAAATAGTCTTTTTGAATGTGAATGAAGCAAGGATTATGTGCCAATGTGAGGAAGATAGCGGATAGACACATTTAAAACAAACAAAAAACTACATAATTTTGAATTTTTAAAGTAAACTATAAATATTAAAAATACATATTTATTATAGATTTTTTTTTCATAGTCCTCCTCACTATTAGATCTAGTTTTGAGGTAGACTAGGTTTTGAATAAGGGGGTTTCAGAGACTTCTATATTCTAACCTCAAGGTTTGGGTAGGGTATTTTCAGTAACTTCTATGACGTTATTTTAAGAATACTAGTCAGTTCTTCTTCTGTCAATTCCATAAATCAAGTTTTGCTGGACTTAGTGCAATTATTGATTGAAAGGCTTAGTTTGATACTAGGTGGGAGTTTGTTGTATAATTTAACAGCTAAAAATTCAGAGCTTCTTTGTCCAAAAGTAGTATTACACTTAGATACATTTAACTTGTCTAGTTACTTTGCTCTGATATTACGTTTATGAGAAGTGATAGCCATTTTGTCATTTTGAGGTGATTAACTAGAATATTTTTGTCAACGATTTTTTGTATACTTGAAACGTTGAAAGGTTCAAAATTTTCTGTTGTTGGCGTCCTTATGAAGGCCTTTAAAACGGTCTTTGTAATGCATTTCTGAGTTGTATTTAGTGGTTTTATGCAATTTGATGCAGCTGAGCCCTATCCCAAAATTCCATATTCCGCATGAAAGTTTAGTAGTTTCTAATGAATATGATATAGACATAATAGTTTCTAATGAATATGATATAGACATACTAGTTTCTAATGAATATGATATAGACGTAGTAGTTACTAATGAATATTATATAGACATTGTAGTTTCTACTGAATACAATATATACATAGTAGTTTTTAATGAAAATGATATAGACCTAGTAGTGTCTAATGAATATTATATAGACAGAGTAGTTTCTAATGAATCTGATATATACATAGTAGTTTCTAATGAATATGAACGCTATACAAGGGTTCCACTTCCAGCACTCAGATAGACTGTGATATTCTCAGTAACCATGTAGGATTGAACGCCATACAACTATGTCTTGGCAAATACTTTTTGTTTCAACCACATTCATACATCACCTCACGCATACTCTGCTGTTATTACGGCCTTTATAATAAAAAAAATAGTTTACACGTAAAACCCATCGGAACATTTTTATTTTTTATATTAAAGCATAGGTAATAGACTGAGTTGCATTAGATTTTCTCTGGCCACCCTCTCGGAGATACGGAACAGCATTGCAGCAGGTCTACAAAGCTCCCAACACCCTCGGCAGGTGAGTTTTACCCGAGTGTTCCATAATACAGCCTAAGTGATTCGATATCTAGCACTCCTGAATAAATCCAGCCCCACGTAAAATGAAATAATACATCCAACCACTCTTTTCCGAAAAGGGTTTTCTTTGTTAATATTCGCCTTGGCGTTTCCCCACTGGCCCTTTCTACAAGTTGCGGGGAATCGAACCCGCACCATTGCGTTTCAGCCACTGCGAGGTATTCCATTATTAGCCATTGTGCCACCGGCCAGTTGGTCGAATTTCCACAATGTACCCCGCCGTATAAAGCTTTTAGTGAATAATATTATACCGGAGCTTTCGCAATACATACCCTGATTCTGTGCCTAATGTGGATTAATGTATTGTATTCGTCACGTGTGAAATAAATACCTACTGATAAAATATTATTCAAGGTGAAGGATTTTGATTTTTTTTAATAACGTGAGTTTTTCAATTTACAAATTATAAGAAAAGTTATTACTTACTTATGTACACCAATCACAGAGACCATTTACTTATAAAAAGTCCTTCAATATTGCTAGGGAGAATAAAATAATTGCTTGGAGACTAGAAAAAAAATGATATTTCGAAACATCAATAGATGTGAAAACCTTAAAACTTACCTAAAAACACGCTTTTCTTGCGCTATCAACTATGACAGTGTGAGACGCCCTTGACGTAATTGAAGTACTTAAGTACTAAACATCGCTACAGAAAGTTGACCATTTCTACATCGTTCCTATGGAGGTAAAATTAAGTGTCATACAAGCTCTATGACTCTTAATTATAATATGTATATATGTTTTAATTTTATTTATTTAAGTACTTTTTTTTTCTAAAATAAAATTAATGAGAAATGTTTTGTGTATACCACTCTTTAATACATATATACCAACATGTTTAGCATTCTGTGTATCCTGATGAGATGAGGTTCGCTTCCGAATATTTATGATTAAAATTATATTTATAATTATTTATGCTTGATATTTATATATTAAAAAGTGGTGTACACAAAGTATTTCTCATTAATTTTATTAAAAATGAAACCGCAAAGTAATTTGACTGTTATTGAAGATTTCTATTTACGCAATAACAAATTACTAGGCTAATGAGACAATTCACAGTGTTTTTATTAGTCCTCCTCACTAGGGGGTTCCTGTTCTGATGTGGAGTAGGTTTTATATAAAATGGGACGATGTGACGATATTACATTACTAATGGGGCGATATTACCAACGTATGGCAGTGAGGCATGGAACTGGCAGAGGAAGGATGAAAGTAGACTGAATGCTGTAGAAATGAGATCTCTGAGACGAATGTGTGGCAAAACCATGTATAATAGTGTGCAAAACCATGTGAATGTGAATGGAAGAAGAAGCTGGGGACGTCCAAGGAAGACGTGGCAAGATCAAGTGAATCAAATACTTGAGTCGGGCCATGTCAAAAGTCGGAATAACAGAAGAGAATGTATGAGACGCTGTATGAAAGTGAATGAAGCAAGAAGTGTATGCCAAGATCGAGTTGTTTGGCGGTCCGTCCTCTCTGCCTACCCCTGCGGGGAAACGGCGTGATGGTTGGTTAGTTAGGTATATCAATAAACTATTTTCAATCTCTTCAGCTTTACGTGTGAAGAATTCCTTTAATGGGTATAAATACCATAGTCCCACTGACTCCGGGCAGGTAGAACTCTAGTGCGGTATCAAATCAAAAACCTGAATTTATTACCTGCTTTTTCCACCATTATACATTATACACAATTTGAAGATAATTATAAGATGTATCTTATTTGTTTAAGTCTACATGTAACAAAATAATTAAATATAAAAGTTATTCAATTGGAAGTAACGTTAATAAAAAAAACTTATTTTTTAAAATAGTATTTATAAAATAAAGTTAATAAATAGATAGATTAATTTTCCCAGTATTATTTGATAACAACCTGCAAGAGTCAGAATATACCACACTGAAATACACCTTGATATAATTTTAACTTTAGGTACCTACCTACTTTCATATTAAGATTATTGCAAATCGTACACACTCGTATTCATTATGGAGGCATCTACGTACACGCGGGAGGTTGAATCACATTCTTGGGTAGTATATAGGTACATTTTTTAATAGAAAAAAACTTTAAGATCGTTTGAGATTTTTTGATTTGATTTTTCAATTATGAATTAATTAAATTTAATATTGTTACTATTTATTTCTGCAAGCATTTTTTGTGATAGCGGTTTCGACGTTCAAATTCATTTTCAAACTGATTGACAAAAGTAGATGCACTTGAGTACTTTTGATACTCTCGCCAATAACTGAGTCCGCCATTATAACAGGGATATATCCCTTGCGAGGCGGGCGAAAAATACGCCATTTTTTTCCAGTGATAAACAGTATGAATATTGACCAAAGTAGCATAATAGACAGTGACGTGCAAATTTTTTACGATGATGTTTGACCTGAGTTTAGAAAAAAAAGACAATTGAATTACAATATAAATATATTTATATCGGTTAACATCTTTTACTCTCATTTGTCTACCTGGTCATAATCATCAAAAGAAGGTAATAATAAAGACTGCATTTTTAAAGGCCACCAAAATATTCAAAGTTTTGCTAATACGATACAAAAGACTGCAACCCACCCTTGGTCATAGAGCAATGCTCGTCGCTGATAAATAATCGACATGTCTACGAAATTGTAAACTGCATTCAGTGATATTTATAAATAATGAATAGACCTAATCCATTCCATATGTAAAATATGTGGGTAGTCATTGAGAAAAGAACAGATTTTTTCAAATATTATTACTGTAAATAGACCATATGTGTATATTTTTAATTATGTAGCTTTGCGTAAATTTTGTCCAATCATGGATTTAAGTATTCTCATTTGAAGGCGACTGTACACATTGCCATTATGTCTAGAGTAAAGTACCTACTCACTTACAACGATCTGTAAACACTGCCAATGTTAAAATTATGTGAAGATGGAACAGTGACTGTTCAGATACAAAATAAAGTTATCTTAAGTAAAATGTTTAAATAACATAAATTTTCTTTATATGTAACTAATATTTCTTAAGGTCACTTGAATTTTTTAAGTCGATCTTGTCAGAAATCAATAATGTATTATTATTAAATTCAAGAAGAGTGGTATAGAGTAGTTTTTGATGGAGAAACATAAAAATATGCCGTGTAGATATTTCACAAGACAATCTAGTGATAATGCTTTTTATTATTTTTCAAACTGTAAATAATACACCTAAGTTTTACATTAGTACTTACCTTTCTTCTATTTGACGTCCGGAGACCTTTCCATGTACCTTTTTGTAGAATGCTTTTTTTTTCAAAAAAAAAAATATTGAGGGAAATTATGTGTAGGGATCAACTTAATAACGAAAAGAGGTATATATGTTTACATTAATCAATTGTTTATTTCAACAAAAACAGTCAGTAAATGAATTATACACAAATCACTAATAAGGATCGCTTTCTACATTAAATCTAATATTTACAGACATTCAGCATAGCAATAAAAAAGGCAACAGTTATGTCTGAATCGGATTATATTTAATCATCCAGTCATAAGTATTGTCTTAACAAACCAGCCGAACTTTAAATAAATAATCTAACAATATACTTTAATATTTTATAAACGACAATGGTATCGATACACTTAAGTTATAATAATATTTGAATGTAAGTAGGTAGTTATATAATGACTTGATTTGCACATAAAGTGTGGGTATCGATTAATGCAACTGTATTGAAAGATTAATTGTTTAAGATAAATATTGACTTAATTTACATGATACTTTCATAAAAGTAAAATAATATAGAAAAAAACGGGCAACCAACATTGTTGGTCGTAAAAAAAAATATCAAATGAAATTAAAAGCCAACTGTCTCACCCGCAAAACATTTTTCAGAATCTTAAGATCACAGAACATATCAATTCATTCGTTATAATTTTTGGTGCGGTCAGTAGGTAGAGATTTAAAAAAAAACATCATTGGTACAACACAACGGAGTAACTTACAACAATCACCAGTATCACTTTTCGCAGCCTTTCCACATCAACGTGAGATCAAAAGTATTAACATCAACCGTCAGCACTTAACGAGGAGTTTAAATAAATCTAAATTTGCACGGATAAATTAACTAACTAAAATGTACAAGATTCTTCACTTAACGGCGGTCTTATCTCTTCAATAGATGACCGGGACGGGTCTGCGCAGCTGGTCCATGGGTCCGCCGTGGTTCTGGGGCGGGGATGCGGAGGGCGGGGACATTCCAGGCATTTGGAACAGTTGGGGGTGGAATGGCTTGTTGGGAGGGTAGAGGGAGGAATAGAACGAGCTCACGACCGCTGCAGCCGAAGCGCCCGGGCTGTGGGGCGGCTGAGGCTCTTGTTGTTGCACCAGTTTTGATAGATGAACATGGTCAAATGCGGATCCGAAGTAATGTGGCATCGGGGAATAGTTGAGGCTTTCCAGGCTCGGCATTCCAGTCGGGCTGGCGAAGTAAGGCGGGAGGAATCCCGGGAATCCTCCAGGGCCGGGGGGCGCTCCCATGCCGGGGCCCATTCCTCCTCCGAGCGCTGGTTTGGGCTTCCTCCTTGGGCGGTACTTGTAATCGGGGTGCTCCTTCATGTGCATGGCGCGGAGGCGCTTGGCCTCATCGATGAAGGGCCGCTTCTGCATCTCGGAGAGAAGCTTCCACTCGGCTCCGAGCCTCTTGGAGATCTCGGAGTTGTGCATCTTTGGGTTATCCTTCGCGATCTGCCTGCGCTGAAGTCGGGACCATACCATGAAGGCATTCATCGGCCTCTTGATATGTCCTTCAGGCTGCGGAGATCCTCCGGTCCTGATCTGCGGTTCCATCCCCTGTTGAAGGTGGAACGGGTACCCGTGGTGACCCATCACCGACATGTTAGACATCACTGACATTCGATCGAAGGAAATAACAGAGTATCGAAAATTTAAAAGTTTCAAACAAAGTTGTGAACTTCACGTTTACTGTATAAGGCTAGTGTTGCTGGAGGTTGTATTGCTACGAGCTCAAGCGGACGACTGATGCAATGACCTCACCGTTCGACGGTACCTCGACTGCCTGAGAGGGGGCGGAGCTTTTATTTTCTCCGGCCAATCAGAGTGCGTATCGGGTTTTCACCCCACCCTTCTACCGAGCGAAGCCTTATCCATTGTCGTCTCGCTCTCTGCACTGGTTTCTGGTATAAGTGCGTCTAGCTTGCACGGCGATTACACTTTAGGGAAGAGCTTCTCGGAATTATAGTGGTCACGTTTATTGGGGTGTTAGGATAATATTATAGAAGTTTATCCGATTCAAATTTGATCACATACAAACGGGCATAATATTATTATCGTTTTAGAAAACACGGCGGTGAAAACAGATAAAATATAAACATCTTTTATTAACTACTTCGTTAAAGATTTACAAAATGCTTTACGAATTACCCGTTGAAACTGTAAATTACAATTACATAATGAAAGAATTTAATTTATTAAAATTATCAGATAGGAGACTTACTTCTTTATTTTAAACATTGTTAAAGATATTATGGACAGCCCTGATTTACTTAGCTTAATTAAAGTAATTTACCAACTAGAACTACTCGATGAAACATATTACTTGCCTGTAACAATAATTACAGGACTGAGACATTCAAAACTCTGTAAGTACCCAGACTTCATGCAGAATACTTTTTCAGATATAGTAGACACGTTCAACTTCACAGAATGCAAATACAATAATACTGTAATAGAATATATTATCAATAATTACTAACAAGATACGTGTCTAGACTATAGTCATGAGTGAATGCGTTGCTTGTTTTGTATCTGATCGATTTTTGAGTTCAGATAATACTTTTGTGAACAAGGAGAGCACAGTTCATTTGTTTTGCAACAATGCGTATGGAATATATCTGTATGACAGTTACGTCTCCAAGCCATGATAATATACATAAGGAGAAATCTTAGTTCAGCTACTGTTCGCCTTTCTTGAAAATTATATTGAATTATACATTGACAATTGCTGACGACTTTGCGAGACATTTTAAATATTTTGTTGTTGTATTTTGTGAAAATGAACTTTTTTAATTTTATTATTTATACCTTAAATAGTTCAACTTCGTGTGGTCTAACATAAACATATAAATGTTTACTCTTTAGTTTACACGTTGATTATTTATAATACATAATGCAAGCATCATTCTTACATTTCACTCTAAATATGTTTAATCTTGGTATATGAGTTTTTTTTTTTGACTGGGAAGTAAGCTATACTTTTTAATGCATTTATACAGAATTTTTTTTTTTTTTTGTGATGTGTGTGCAAGTATTTATTGGAATGTTATACTATCGATGTACCTACTATAATATGTTGTTCACCCGTGTTACTATTATAGTTTAAATTTCATCATACAATAAAAAGCCTCTAGGGGTGTATCCAATATAATAAATAAATAAATGTAGTTTTTTTATTATTTACTCTCAAATTGGGCTTTACACATTTAACTCTTTTTTATCAGTACAGTACGCAAATGTTATTTAGTATGTATTTAAATGTTAAATGTTGTATTTAAATGTTATTTAATAGTACACAACTGCTGACCCTGTACAAATCGCAAGTGCGCCCATTGTAGAATTTGGCAGCCACCTCTGGTCGGGAGTCCCAAAATATCTGAAAAAAAACCTTGACTCTGTGCAGAAACGGGCGGTCCGTTTGATAGATTCGCCTATCTTAACAAATGGGTTGCAATCTTTGGAGCACAGACGTCGGGAGGGAATGTTGTCCTTGTTCTACCGGTATTTTAATGTAAGATGCTCCGAGGAACTAGCGTCATTGATCCCTTCGGCACCGGTGCATAGTCGGGAAACACGCCAAACGCGCGCCCAACATTTGCACACGGTTGACATTTGTCACATGAGAACGGGTTGCTTCTACTACTCGTTCTTGTGTTCAACAGCTCGGCTGAGGAATGATCTGCCGGCCTCTGTGTTTCCTCCATCCTATAACATGGGTCTCTTCAAGACCCAAGTTCACTCCTTCCTATCCTCTAAAAGACCCTCCACACAGCATCCCCAAAGATGATATAGGCCTTGAGGGAAATTATTTCCTTCTTGGTCTCCTGTGTGGAGTTACTGTAAAAAAAAAAAGTATTGGAGAAATTTTAATATAATAATAATAATAAATGGATTATTTCTATAGCGTCGTTTTCGTGAGAAAATCGCTTATATTATTATTTACAACATAATTTATGCAACCTATTCCTTATCACATGGACTTATATCTAATAATTTACATCTTAGATTTATTACTAATTGCGTACAGCTAAGATTTAACTAAAAAAATAACAAAGAAAGGAAAATTAAAAATAAATAAATACATACATGCATTACATTATAAACAATGTCACGGAAAAGTATAAAAAATCAGAAGCAAAAGAAGTTCGTGTTCAATGGAGTTTTTTCTATGATAAATTTAATGATAAACATTAAATTTAAAAAAATATATATTAACAATACCTTCGTAGCCAACAAGTTATCATAATAACAAATTAATCAGTTCGAAGCAGAGCTGGGACATTTATTCACTTAGATTAGGTCAGCGTTTCCGAAATAAGTTTATATAAGATTATGTTTACATTTTGCTATTGATGTGTTATATATATCGACAATATCTTTATAATTATTACCTAAATTCTGTATATGGCGAATGGGACTATACAATTGCGATGCAGTATTGGAGTTGTCACAATAATACGGTTAATAATGCCTCAGTGTTGATGTACGTGGTACATGGAAAGAAATCATTATATAAGAGATCAGGGGCCTAAGTCTATATGTTTTTCGTTTCGTTTGCGTTAAATTTACGTTACGAGACAATTAACGTACACAGGCAAAATTGGTAATCCGTAATTCGAATTTTGTCTTACGTTACGTTACCGCGTAAACAGCCGTCGCAAGGCGTCGTTGCGTTTTCGACTTGCAAATTTCTGCGATTTTCTATGGTTTCTATGTTTCCATAGTGCTTGTCTATGTCTGTTCGTTTGTTTTGCTGACAGTTGATTATTTACGAACACGAAAAATTGTAAGTATAATTGGTTATTTATTCAATTAATGTATATTTAAAGTTTTATACCATTGTTAAAGCATAACTGTAAGATGTGGTGGTGTTTTGTTATTAAGTAATATATGACGATACCATTTTAAAAGTCCCTATTCGCCATGAATGACGCGTTAGTTAGTTTGGAGTTTTATTTATAAAAATGACTGGCTCCTTCTTTCCAACTATTTAAAAGTATTGCATGTATACTTCACTAACTTTGTAACATCGACATAACATACATACGTGTATTTAATTGATTTAGTATGTTTAACAAGAATAACTTAATTCCTTTACTCTTGTTAAATTCGTGCTCTTACTATCCTCATAACATTTTATAATTCTTCAACAGATGTCAAAAAAACGTGCCTCCAATGAGCAGTTGGAGTGGCTGGTCAGCCAGCTCGAGATGACCCCCGCTTTGGCCACGGGACGGCATCAGGGGAAAAATGGCCGTAGCCAAAATGAAAATGCCTGGTCGACCCCGGCAGGCACCCTCAATGCCATTGGGTTAGGGACCACAAAAACAGCAGAAAAGTGGCAGCAAGTATGTACACATTATACTACACGACCATACACCAAATAAACTATAACTTTTTGTCATCGCTTCATTCTTGTATTGTGTATGTGCTCTTCTTTTTTTGTAGCTCTTGTTTATTTCATTTCATGTTATGTATATTGTGTAATTGGACATTGGTCCGTAGATAAAGAAATAAATGACACCGAGAGGAAGACACCTGTCTGTAGCTAAGCAAGGTTTGATTTAGCAACTAATTAATCATTTCCTTCAATGTTACAGGCGTGGAGGGATTTAAAAAATAATGTCAAACGAAAAGCCTTTCGCTTGGCTGTGGAAAGAAGTAAGACTGGAGGTGGCCCGAGCACAGCGATCCCACTCACTTCACTGGAGGAAAGGGTCCTCTCCATCATTGGGCCTGAGGCTGTGTATGGAGAAGACGGTGGAGCTGAAACTTTGCCGCCTCCGATGAATCCGATAAGTTAATAAACAAATTTATTGTCATCCCTTAAGCTTAAAAACCGTAGTTGCTGTAGATGTTATATTGCAATTTAAAGTATTAGCCGCTTCTGTCTTTAGTTGCAATTGTTTGTACAAGTCCTTAGCGTTGACTATAATCGATGCAATATGCTTATAAAGAATGTATGTGTTTAGTTGCAGTTGTTTGTAGAGGTCCATAGCGTTGACTATAATTGATGCAATATGCTTATAAAGAGTGCATGACATTGTGGTATATTTCATAATGCTTTCATTGCTCACTTATTTTTATTATGATAAGAAAAAAGCTAATATATTTGTACTGTTTTGTAGGTGGACATTTATTATGAGATATCTGCGGAAGTGATGGATGATGATGATCTTCCATCACTTCAGATACCTGTGGCCCCATGTCCCGAAACAGGGAAACGCCCCAGTACGAGTGAGGCAGTAGGTGTCCCACGTAAGTGCTCGCACTGAAATACTAAGATGGATCCCCAAACAACTCTGTCTTGGCACGCACTCCTTACTTCATTCACATTCACACATCATCTAATAATACTCTTCTGTTATTTTAACTCTTGACATGTCCCGACTTAAGTATTTGGTTCACTTGATCGTGTCATGTCTTCCTCAGGCGTCCCAGACTTGTTCTACACATGTGAACGAGTGTTTGCCTGGAAATTGTATCTGACAAATAATAAGTGTAAAGTTTTTAACAAAAAATATTTATTGATTTTTTTTCTTTTAGCTAAAAGAAGAGGAGCGCTCTCTATAGAAGAGCGCTTCTTACACTTGGACGAGAGGAGAGTGATCATAGAGGAGAGGCGGATCGACCTGGACGAAAGGAGGCAGTTATCGGATGAGAGGCGAAACAATTCGGACGATACGAGAAACATGTTACTAGAAAAACTAGTGACTGAATGTTTAAGAAGTTAGTATTTAGTAGAAAGATAATGTACATATTACAGGTTTTCAACGAGTTCACGCTGCGTTTGTCGGCCTTGCTGAAGAGTATCAAGATTATGATCTAAATGTAGTTCTGCATCAATTTCTCCCATATCGCCTTCTACATGTTGCTCTGCTGGTTCTGGCATTCTTGTAACGATGGCAATATTGTGCAGAACAACACAAGCATTCACTATTTTCACTGCCATTTCGGGCGTATAGTGAAGAACCCGATGTTTCAGGAGACAGCGCCATCTTGCCTTCAAAAGACCAAAGCAACGTTCTATGCAGTTGCGGGCCTTGCAATGCATATTGGTGTACCTAAATTCGTGCGAACCCGGAACTGCATTTAATATTGGCGTCATCATATAAGGCCTGAGAGGAAATGCCGAGTCTCCTGAAACAAACACATGTTTTTAATATAAACAACAAATTATGGACATATATATTATATTTCTCTGTTCAAAATTTGCATGAAATTTACCTAACAACCACAGAGTTTCTTGGTTGCGAATTTCTTCGATGTATGGCTTAATGGCCATCATCTGCCAAATATGTGCATCGTGTGAAGCTCCTCCATATTTTACACAAACAGCCAAAAATTTTAAATTTGAGTCACAAATCTGTGTGCAATATAAATAACATAATAATTATTGGTATGCAGCAGATTTGTAATTAAATTATATATAAAAAAATGAACAACTTATTACCATAATGGCATTCATGGAATGAAAACCTTTCCTATTGAAATAAATCTCTTCATGTATACTTGGCGATACTATTGCTATGTGTGTTCCGTCAATACACTCTACTACGCCAGGAAATTGAAATTTCTCATGAAATCTGAAATATGTGCATAATAAATTATATTATAACAGTACATAATATATTATGCAACTAACGAGATGTTTTATTTTTTCAGGATTACCGACGACTTCACCTTCGGACCAAACATAATGTGATATAATTTAATAAATAAAACAATAACATTGTTGACATCACTTTTATTTGGTATATACTTTTGCCGACTGGGTTTCGCCACTACTGTAGCTTCTTCAGGGCAGTATAATAATATTGTATAATATTATTATTATACTATTAACCTGAAGAAGCTACGGTAGTAACGAAACCCGGTCAGCAAAAGTATATACCAAATAAAAGTAATTTTTATTTTTATAAATAAATATTTTGTACCAAAACATACCCTTGTTTAATTGAATTTCTTTCTCCCCTTGTCCCAGGAAATTGTATGTATTCTCCCATTATATTATTTAACACAGAAACGATTTCATTTATGTGTCGACTAACGGCCTTTTGGGAATTACATGAATTCCAATCACTGCCGATTACCTTTTGGTAAGATCCTGTTGCAAGGAACGATAGTGTTGTTAGAACCTTGAAACCAAATGAAATAAAACATGTATTCATTTATCATTTGCATTACACGCAATGTATTGTTGATTGCTAGGTTGAATGGACCTTACATAAACATATAATATATGATGTACCCTACAGAAAGCTGTACAGGGCTAAGGAGCGATTAAATTAATTCACCTTTAGCTCTAAGGGCACTCCAGTTTTTCGCCTGCACACAGGAACTGAAAGTCTCAGTCGGTCGCATAAAACAATGAAAACTTCTTGGGACCACCGGTAATGCGCTATAAATAATCCTGCCGGTATATCCAAGGGGTTGGATTCATCCCTCAATTGGCGTCTTCTTACAGATTCCTCTCTCAGCGAAGCACGAATGGCAATTCTCATGCGGAGGTAACCTGCCATTGTTTCTATAAGTGTAATTATATAATTGCTATTATATTGTTTAAATGTTAAATTATGATAAAGCTGAAACAAAACAATCAAAAAATATTTTAATACATAAGTAGGAATCTTAATGGTGTAACTTTAAGATTAAGTATTAGGTTGTAGTTTGGTAAAAGAACATGAACCTCAATGTAATTATACAATACGGCTTTATGTCTTCAAATTATTATTACCAAAACTCGCCTATTAAAAGGCTACACAAACTTGATAATAAGTATCAGTCAGTTGATGTCTACTGCACTGTGTCTCGACTAAAACTCACTGTATTTAAACGTGGCTATATAAAAAGATCATTTTTCAATTATATACGCGTTTTGTTATGAATTGTTGTATTAAAACATACTTTTTTTGTGCAAAATAGTTAATCGGACGAAAGACATCGAATACCTCAATGGCGAATTAGAAAAATGCGTTATTATAAACTTATTGTAATATAACTACGTTTGTGTTTAACAATTAAAGCGTATAATAGGGCGTTCACGAATAAATAACTTACGTTTTATCATATTATTTTGATTTTTACGATGAGATTTAGAAGTTTGACGGCTAGCAGCTGCTTTCAGTGGTGCTCGTAACGCTCGTTACGGGGTTAACGCGGCGTCGTCTCTTTCATTTTCATCATTGATTTTTCTCTTAACGTAAACACACCTTTAGCTTGTTAGCGTGATATGGACTAGCACGTTTCTGAAAACTGTTAAAATGGTTGTTTATTGCCGATTTAACGTGCGTCAGGCTAACGAAAAACATATAGACTTGGCCTCAGGTCTGTCAATAATTGAATTTATAATTTTGTATAAACAAGTTTATGGTAGGTTTGTATTTGAGGGATAAAAAAATTACTGCTTTCGAAAGTATCCTTCTCGTTTTTAATAAATTAACATTTTCCAATTTCATTCTACACAGAATACTAACTTTATCACGAAACCAAATTAATTATCAAAATTGTATCAGTTTATTAAAGGGCCATCATGATACTAGGTCAGGGGTCGTCAACCTTTTGAGTCGGAAGAGTCCAAAATTACAATTTACAAAATATCAAAGTTTTTAAAGAGCCACATTTTTTTTTCTTGCCAACAATAAATATCATAGCGTATGGAACTAAAGAGCCGCAGCTTCACATCCAAAGAGCCGCATGTGGCTCGCGAGCCGCAGGTTGCCGACCCCTGTACTAGGTGAATAGCAAGCCATATTATTATAGTGTAGTACTTAATTAACTAACTTTTGTGGATAAACAAAACATACTAAATAGTTATTAAAAATTTAAGAAAACAATATTAACATAACCTAAATGAAATATGAAAACGGAAAAAAAAACAACAGAAAATAAAAAGATTTCAGTCGCATCTGGGAATCGAACCCAGGACATCTGCCTATCCGGGGCAACCGCATTACCAACTTAGCTTATGAGACCAGTTCAATTTATTTCATATTAATATTATTTTCTTCTATGATTAAATATTGCAATGAGGTTTTTAAATCTCAATAAAAATAATTCATAATTAAAAATTTAATTTATTAGAAACATTTTAAGTATCCTCAAGTATTTAAACGTTGGATTTAAAAAAATCGTTATTATTATTATTAGGTATCTCTAATTTACAAATCGGCTTAAAAAGTGGAGAGTATATAGTAAAAAACTTTTACATACATATAATCAAAAACTATTTCGGTTTCTTCAAATGTTTAAAATAATAATGAGATATTTCTTTTATTTACAATATTATTGCGCGTCTAATGAGATTTCGGCCCGTTCACCTTTTACACTTTCCAGTTGCATAAACTACGTAATTAATATTGGTTAGGTACAGTCTGTCATTTAATAATGGATAAAAGTTAAGGGCTCTGCGATCGTTTAAAATATTTTAAATTTTTAAGTTTGTACGTTTATAAAAACACAACGGTTCAATTTAATATTTTAGACTTCAACCAAACGGTCTTCAGAAATTACTGGTACTTTCCGAAAGGAGATGATTCTACATCGTATTCTAAGACAGTTCTTAATTACAAAAAATAAATTAACGCTTTGTTGGAAATTTCGTTGTATATCTAAAATTTGTGTCTCAAAATATCCATTTAGGCTGATGTAAGCGTAATGAGTAAGATTAGGAAAGGGACGCTTATATGGTTTGAGCATGTAGAGCGAATAAACGAAGAAAGTAATGTAAGGAGATTATATAGAAGGTGGAGACGCCCGAAGAAAACATGGCACGATCAAGTGAATCAAATACTTGAGTATACGGGCCATGTCAGAAGTCGGAATATATGAGAATGTATGAGACGTTGTATGAATGCGAATGAATCAAGAAGTGTATGCCCTACGTGTCTACCCCTGAAAGGAAACGCCGTGATGGACAGTTAATAATAATAATAATAATAATAATAATAATAATAATAATAAAGCATTTATAAAGCGCAGTTTTGTGTTATTTCACTTCAAGTGCGCTTTGCTATAAATAAGCTTAAAAAAAACTCCATTCAGTGGTATTCCTACAGTGCTCCTTTTACATTCTATTTATACATTCCTAATATATTACATACATTCTTGCTTATTCTTAATATTACTTCCACAGTACTTCTTATGTGCATATTCATCTAATAAAATTACAAAATATTATGCAGTATATACACGGCCATACAAAAAATAACACATTCACAATAGTTAATCATATGTTGTATTAAAATAAAACAAAGACACGGCTACGTAATTGTTTATGTAAGAGCCCTATGAGTGTAAATAAATAAATGAACTGAAGTTTAAATAGGTGTACAGTATTACAAAAATAATATATGTAGTCACTGCTAAGTAGGAACAAAGAAGAAACATTATTAACTACCTACCGAGTATCTTATATAAAATTATGGAATTAATAACAATGCGATACGATGAATTTATGCGTTGCAGGTATGTATTGTAGGATTGATGTTAAAGTGGAAGAAATTATGTTTGTCTAAGACTTCTATTCTCTTTAAATGGCCCAGTTTTATTTAAAACATTAACTTTGTAATTAATTAATTAATATCATCATAAATAATGTAGAGTTAATTAATATCACCGACGTGGTAATTTCAATCAACATTTAAGATGGAATAGTTGACTTTTAAATTTCGTGGTCTCCATAAAACAGTTGTACATTAGTTATTACTTACCTATTGATGCTTGATATTGCAGGTAAACTGTGTTTTCCAAATTAAAAGTTTTTTTTTATTAAACTAAGGTTTTAGAACGATTTATTAAAGCCTCGGAAGACAAATCAAACCAGAAAAGAGCGAATAAAAAAATTAAAATATATACAAAATCATTTTATGTTTATTTAGAAAAAAGATGTGCGGTTATTAGGGACCTTTGGATGCCTTTACTTAAAGCGGCAGTTTATTAATCATTACTATTCTAACATTAAGAGAATAAGACACAAATAGTTTAGTATGACCCAGGGACGATCATCGAGTCGGGTCATATCGATAGTACCTTACCTGTATAATTGCTTGGCGAGGCTAGCCGGTTAGTACCTACCCACCTAAAGACATTTACACAAAAGTTTGAAAGTTTTCATAGTCCTCGATATTTATCAATAATTTCACTTAAGCCCGAGTTGATTTTTTTAATCTCTAAAAGGTCATTTTTAAAATCTGTTCCCCACTCTAAAATTCGAAAAAAAAATAACATCAACTTTTCTTTTGCCACTAACCTTCTAATAAATATAATATCAATAACAGATAAGAATAAAATAGCAACTGCAATATCATGCGATGTGCAGTGTTTTCTAATATTGTTTCCTGTGCGTTAAAAAGCATATATTCCTATATGTTGCTGTATTTGTTTGAACATATAAGATAAACCCTAGCAAGTAATATTTGTGCAGCACCTCTGATATGACATTTCACAAAAGCGGCGCTACATAAATTATTCATATTAATACATAATGCTGCAATAATAATTTAGAGTGTTTCAATGAAATGAAGGGGGTATAGAGTTCCATCGTCTTTGCATACTCTTGAAGAGAATACTAAGTCTGACATAGTGTATTCTTATTGTTTTTTGTTTATGTACTATACCTACTACATCAGTATTTAGTAATTATTTATTTAATAAGTTGGTATTCCGATCAAGTAAGTAAAAAATGCGTTTCTCAAGTAGACCGAAAACCTTCAAAGGGCGGGTTCTGATGTAATAAAATTAGCATGGCTTTCTCTATCTAAAATTTCAGTTTCAGCGCATTACAACTAGCAACGTCAATTTTAATTGCTATGGAACATTCAAATATCCAACAAATAGTCAAAACAATAAAGCAGGATATCATAATACGAAATAAATAGTGTTGTGATTTCAAAATACCGAAATCTTTTCCAGCGCGAAGCCGGGTGGTAAAGCAAAGCTAGTCCCTTGTAAAATATTCACCTGAAAAAGTTTTCAAAGACTATTCAATATTTGTGTACAGTGGCGACATCTATCGATAAAACTTTTAACTCAGCGTTACCTTCGATTATTTAGGGTATTTTTCGGGACCAGGTGTACCTTAAATCAATGTATTGATACACAATGCAGGTACCCCTAGATACTGCCCTCGTTCTTAGATTTCGGTCAAAAATATTCACTTTCAAATGTCTGCATAATGTCATTTAATTTATTGAACATGAAACACGTAGATAATAAGTTTGATAGCGCCACCTGTATTTTCAAAATCTAAATCTGGAGTTTAGTGAAACTACAGTTAGGCGATGAATCTATGAACCTACCCACCTTAAGATAATTATAGGCACAGAGGTAAGTGGATAATAAAGGTTTATAAAAAAAAATCTGTTTTGGTATACTGAATAAATATTCCCTTTACCTCTCCAGCCGAACTCTCTCGATCCATCGTCTTGAACCGCAGTGGGAGGGATGGATTAATAGGTCCATAACTCCTGGACACACTGACCCCCAGATTCCTACCCCTCATACCTTTTTTTCCAGAACTTTATCTCCTTAATTTCCCTAAAAAATCCTCCCCACAGCATCCCCAAAGATGGCTCTTATTCCTGTGTGGAGTTTAACTCTTCCTGACCGGTGCTGTCAATTGATTTGACATGTATCTAATTATTTATATATCTCTGTAAATGTATCAAACACAGACTTCATATTTTAAGTGTTCCTCAGTAATACGTTTATGTATTGGATAAAATAATAAAAATGTATAATTATTTGTCAAACACAACAGAAAAAAAACGTTATATCGATAAAGCAGTAAAAAAAGTGATAAAATATACGTATGTCTGGGTACGTTGATAATTAGCCGAGTGGTGCAGTAGTGAGCAAGAATGGTACGGGGTTTCGCTCACCGTGCTACCATGCGCGGTAGTCAGAACTAGCCGGCGAACTGCCGGTTGTAATTAATGTACAATGCGTTTTATGCCTGGCCGATGTTTTATCTGCGTTTTCGGCACGCATACACAATATTTTACTTATGTACATATGTACCTACGTACTTCTAATAAAATGATTTACATAAGTAATAAATGTAAATTATAAATTTTTATCCAACTTAAAAACAACAAAATTCTAAATGCGTACCCTGTGCACTGAATACACAACACGGGAACTCGAAGGATTTTCTAGCACCGTAAGGGAAGGCTAAAAAAATTTTAAACCTGCGTTATTATGGTAGAAACGAATCATAAGGCGGGTTCCCAATATGTATTAGATGCAGAACATTTTAAAACCTATGTGAGTTTTACGAGTGAAGTTTCGCTGAATTATTCCGGGCTTCTTTCTGTGGATTGAAGATTTCCCTGGAGATAGCCAACATCCGATAATAATGGACTGAAATAAATTGCGTAATGATTACGATAATTGATTTAAAAAAATATTAAACCGTGTTGCGATTTCCGCATCTTTAGCCAACGTTTCATTGCCAATGTGATCGCAGCTACCCTGATGATGGGAACTGCAAGATTGTCTTAAACGTCGGGTAAAAAGACAAATTGATAATTGGTTAATTCATTTTTTTGTACATAAGTACTCAGGTATTTCAAAATATTGATTTATATATCTAATCAATAGTAAAATCGTTTTGAATTGACTAGACTATCTATAACTAGTGGGTATCTATTTTCGTATATCGTATAATAAGTAGTTTTCTTAAAAGCCTTTTAACCTTCTTAAACAATAAATTACCATTGGAAGTTAGGGAGGACAAAGCGAGGTACAACTTTCCGAGTCTTGCGCTTTGTTTCCAAAGTGTCAGACGAAGCCGCCCTAACGGTAAATCCCACCCTTAAAAAATCCCGGTTAAGCCCTTAATGACTTACCTCTCACAACTATATACTCATTAGCAGTACATCCGTAAGCTAGCCTGAAAAAGTAAAAAAAATAAATAAATAATTAAAACTTAATACATGATATTTAACTAACTAACTAACTAACCATCACGCCGTTTCCCCGCAGGAGTAGGCAGAGAGGACGGACCGCCAAACAACTCGATCTTGGCATACACTTCTTGCTTCATTCACATTCATACAACGCCTCATACATTCTCTTTTGTTATTCCGACTTCTGACATGTCCCGACTCGAGTATTTGATTCACTTGATCGTGCCATGTCTTCCTCGGGCGTCCCGGCCTCTTCTTCCATTCACATTCGCGTCATATATTCTCCTTACACTCCTTTCTTTGTTCATTCGCTCTACATGCCCAAACCATTTAAGCGTCCCTTTCTTAATTTTGCTCACTACGCTTACATCAGCCTTGCATTCTTTACGAATCTCAACATTTTTCACTCGATCATACATGGTTTTACCACACATTCGTCTCAGAGATCGCATTTCTACAGCATTCAGTCTACTTTCATCCTTCCTCTGCCAGTTCCATGCCTCACTGCCATACATCAGAGTTGGTATCAGCACTCCATTGTGGACTGCTAGCTTCGCTTCTTTGGACAACTTTTTGTTTGTGCCAACCGCGTTCAGTCCTTCGTTAATGGAGTTTCCTGCATTCACCCTTCTTTCAATATCCCTATCAGTCTTTCCATCCCTCGTAAACATACTTCCCAAATACACAAACTCATCAACCTGCTCCAAGTATTCATCATTCACAACTATATTGCATACTGTTTTCGTACTCTCTCTTTCAACCACCATGACTCCATTGACACATTGACGGCCTCCATGGTCGAGGGGTAAGGCTCTAGACTACGAATCCGAAGGTCGCGGGTTCAAATCCCGGCGTGCGCAAGTAAATTTTATTTAATTAATGTGTGTTGTTTCGCAATTAATTAATTAAAAAATAATATATAGTATATTTGCGCACGTTCCAGATTGGAAGATACTCTCAGTATCGCCCTGGTGAAAGACCACCATTCAGAATTGAAACGTTGCTTGAAATGGCTTTTAGCCGTGTTTGGTGACCAGATCTGAATAGCCAGGTATTTCCCCACCTCCCCTTCCCCTTCCCCTTCTCCTTCCCCTCCCCAATACCTTCAGCCTCACAACATTCCCCAATTGGGAATGCCATAGTCTCACTGGCTCCAGACGGTTGGGAGCAGTCGGGACTCTTGTGCGGTATTCATGTAAAAAAAAAAATGACTTTGGACTTATTTACATTCATCATTAGCTCATTCATCATACATTCTTCGTTCATCCTAGATACGAGGGACTGTAGATCTTCCATACTGTTAGCAATCAGCACCGCATCATCAGCATACAACAGACAACATACTTGCAGACTACTCATTTTCGCGCCCAGGCCCACCTCTTTCAATTCTTGCATACAATTATCCATGTATAGATTAAATCACCATACATTCCATAGTAGATAGACCTGGGTTGGAGTACCAGCTGCTACTGATACTTATTCTTTTCTGTGTCCTTTTGATTTCATGTATCATTTTTAGAGTTGTTAATATTATCTTCAATCATTAAAAATATATTACAATGAAGTTTATCAGCTTCAATAAGTTACTCCAAAAAAAATAAACATAGTTACTCTGCAATAAAAACAATTTTTCCTTTCACATGTCACTTGCCGACCAACATAAGGAACGGCATTACTCAAAAACATGTCTGGAAATTATTGTGCCTTCCTGGAAAACGTCCTTACAATTGAGTCGTAGTTAGTAATCATAAAATTTATTATCAATATTTTATTTTGCCTTTCACATCCATAAACACTATTTGTGGACAATGAAGAATCACGTTCGTTTTTCATGAAAAACTGAAAGCATTCTCAAGGCTCGAGATATGAAATTCCGGGCTCAAATAATATACATAAACTTTCGTGTTCTGCAGATTGTTTCAATGTCATATATAATGAATATAAATACATTACACAGTTAAAGTTGATAGAACCTTGCCACTTGGTAAAAAATATATACCTACATATTTCTGTCACTTGTTCTTGTTACCCACGAGAATATGTAGTGATTTTAGAAACTGTCTCATTTCAGCAAATCCTTACAAATAATCGAAACTGAAAAGAAACAGTGATGATCAAACAATATTTTTCAATAAAAAGGAAAGAGACATTTATTTAAAGATTCAGAAAAAAATACGATGTAGTTACTTAAGCTTGGTTACGCCTTATCGGTAAGCCGTGGAATAGAACTGTTTACTTTTTTTTGAGAAGCGAAGAAACACATCTTTGGCAAAAAGTACGTAACAGCAATATAAGATTTTTGCACATTTTATGATTACGGCTATCCTCTTGCTAAATATTCAATGAAATCACGCGCTCCTTATGCAGGTGGTGACAAGGTTGAAATTCCCGCTTAACATCGGCCGCATATTTTGATTCACGCAAAAAAACGTCACCAAAACGCGTGTTTTATTTCAATTTGTAAAGCTCAGTCATAAATATTAAAATGTTTTAGGTTTATATTCCAAAAAACATAATTTGCCATAATGAACAATACGACAATATCGGAAAGAGGGTTCGTGAGTGTGAGATTTTGCCTTTTAAACATTTTTTTAGGTCTGATACCTTTTTATCTAGGCTTATAAAAAGACACAAGAAAAATTGACTGGTTATATGAAAGGCCAAGGTGTGTTCTTCTTGCAGTACTTAATTAAATGATCTATGATATTTTTAGGCCATCGAATTCTCAAACCAAAACACACACGATTTTGTATTGCTTCCCGTTGCATCGTCTTAAACACTTTCATTGCATTTTTTCTTCGAATAAAGGGATTGATAATTGTAACATGTTTATAATTGCCAAACCTATTATGATAACCCTTAGTGCACCCTTAAGTTAATTAGGATACTCCATTGATTTCCATTGGGGCTTGTCATTAAAACGTATCAATAGGGTGATGTTAATAAAAATAAAAAATACATTAGGTGAATAGAAATAAATACAATTTTAAAATAAATTTTTGGGTAATTCACTACAGATTTTTTTCTTTTAACTAACTAACTAACTAACTATCACGCCGTTTCCCCGCAGGGGTAGGCAGAGTGGACGGACCGCCAAACAACTCGATCTTGGCATACACTTCTTGCTTCATTCACTTTCATTCAACGTCTCATACATTCTCTTCTGTTATTCCGACTTCTGACATGGCCCGACTCAAGTACTTGATCGTGCCATGTCTTCCTCGGTCGTCCCCGGCCTCTTCTTCCATTCTCATTCGCGTCATATATTCTCGTTACACTCCGTTCTTCGTTCATTCGCTCTACATGCTCAAACCATCTATACGCCCCTTTCTTGATCTTGCTTACTGCGCTTACATCAGCCTTGCATTCTTTACGAATTACGAATTGCGTTGTAGTATATATAATACATTTTTAAAAAAATAAATAAGATTTCTTTTGTATAAACCAGTATTTAATATATTAACACCAACATGTTTTGGAAGCGAAAATTCCCTCATCAGAATACATAGTACATATACTATGGAATAATGAGAAGAATAGACTAATAGTAACGTAAGAATAAACAAACATTACAAACATCAACATAATTGACAATAAGTGATGAAAGCGAGAAACAAATAATAAAAAAATGGTTGAAATAATTTATTTTTTTAAATATTAATTAATAAATTTGTAAGAAATTAAAATTTTCAATTAATTTTCTTTTTATTATAAAAAAATCAATAAAATAACAACACATAAATACATAATAATAAAAAAAGTAAATTATTATTTATAAATATTAATATTCTAAATATAGATATTAATGTGAAAATAAATTTAAGAGATTTTATTTGAGCTATTGAATTATTATTCTTTTATTATTAACAATTTAAAGAACATACACTTCATTCTATATAATGATTGCATTAGCAATTATAAAATAAACTGTAAATAAATAGATATGAATAAATAAATATATAATAATTAAATACAGCGGATTAAAATAAAGTAATTGTTATTGATTTAATAAATATGACTCCACAAAGTTATTTTAAATCATTTGAAGAAATAAAAAAAAGTAGTAATAATAATAAACTATTGATACTTTTTCGAATTTTTAAATTTTAAAATTTATCTAATTGTAAACCAGTTGCATTAGTACGTAAAATTTTAAACCTTTATTTATTTCAAAAGAATGATTTGTTTCCAAAATATGTTGGCAAATTCAGAATGATTATTATTACTTAAACACTTCAGGTGCTCCTTAACTCTAATATTTAAAAAAAATCATTTCCCATATTAAAAAAGTTAAAATCATTACAAATTCATTTATGAACCATATATCATCTTTATCCTTGTTTTTAAACATTATTTAAAAAATATATGTTATAACTATCAAAAGACGGTTGGTTAATATTTGTGATTTTTTTAAAAATATAAATTATTGTTATTTATTATAATTATTTTATTTAGAAGAAAACAAAGATACCGACAGTAACAAGTATGAAAAAATGGTGAAAAAATATATGTATGTATTTATTTCGTGTATTCTTCTTTAAACGTATATTTTTTCACTGTTTAACTGAATGTCAAATAAATGGTTTAATTTTCAACAATCACAAAACATTTCTTTTATCAGATATGGTTAATTCCGAGATAAGACAATTATCACTTCTTTTTTTTTCACTTATGTACATAATATACAGGATGTTAAAAGGAACGGCTGCGCTGCCTGTTTCATACATAACTTAATTTTGGATTTGACACCAAAATACCCATCTAAACTGAATGATATATATTTTTTAATTAAAGGTTTAGTAAATATCTAGTACAGATCAGAAATATTATTATTATTTTTTTTTAATTATGAAGTATATGCTATGAAAAAATAATCAAATTCTCATAATTTTATAGGCATCTTAGAAAATTATTTGCGGGTATATTGTTTTTTTTTAAATTATCGTATTTGCCATGTAAATAAAAACATAAAAACAAAACATTTTTTCGGATCGATAATTTTAATTGTGTACGGCAAATTTGTGTTCAAGCGTAAATTGGTAGATTTTAATTTAATGTAAAGTCCACCATAATGTTATTTTAATATAAAAAAAAATTACATCACATTATATTTTCAAAGTAGACGGGGTAAAACTATTTTTTAAATTACCGTTAGCCCCCAAATAATTGTTAAAGGTGCCTCTAAAATCGCGAAAAATCCATTCCTTTAATGGCCTATATTTCATAATGAAAAAAAAGATCATTAGGTTTAGGTGAGAATTTTGGCTTCAAATCCAAAATTAAGTTTTGTATGAAACAGGCCGCGCAGCCGTTCCCCTTAATGGGACATACTTTATTTAATTATTTGAATCATAATGCCTCTAGACTTTTACTAATTAATTTTGTTCATTGAGCAGATACAGTTAAGTCACCTGCATCACAAACTATATCCCCCAATTTTTATTTCTTAGTATTTCGTAAGGACAATGGAGAAGGTTTTTTTTCTGAGCATGCGATGCAAATCGATCAACTTTATAAATTTAATTGAGGTGCATACCAGGTAGATTAAGAAGTAAATACACTCCGTTTAACCTAAAAATCTGAGTAAACTGCTTCAAGGTGTAATTATGATTAGTGATTTTCAAATCACGGGTTTTATTATGGTTGCCATTATTTTTCTTCTTTTTTGTTTGATACCTAACTTTGTCTATCTTCGTGGCTAATTTGAACCGTTTCGTTGAGTCAAGAAGGAGAAGCGGAACATGGCTCATCCGTTTACATAAAATGTCTCAATACATTAGTTATATTTAGTTATGATTTCAGGTTAATTCTAAAAGCATATACACCAGTTAGTTGTAGGTTGTGAATAAATCAGTCTCTGTAATAAATCAATTGCATAAATCTTCTTTGAGACTGTTAATTCCGCCCATAGCAGTGTGTTTGTGTTCCAGTGAAAGGTATTAATGTGAAAATACGAAGAATTATATAACATTAATAGTAATTTAGTAACCTGGAATAAAAATAGTTTTTTATTCCAGGATGTGGAGAGGTTGATGCAATCCCAGATGTTACATTGTTAAAAATCCTGCGTTTTTTACGTGGCCTTTGACTGTTACATCAATATTACTTTCCTGCGACAATATACTAGTATAAGCCAACGGAATAATATTAGGTATTACGAAATGATATAGAGTCTCAGTTGCGACCGTAACCTTTTTGTTTTCTCATTTAGGGCCCATTTGATTGAATTTTTAAAAATATTATCTCCTTCAAAATTATTCCTATATAGTGAACATTCATTCTAGACTTATAGAAAAGCCAATAGATGTCCCATATAAATAAAAATCGCATAGATATATGTGAGACACTGTCAAATTTACAAATATATTCGGGTAGAACTTTGCAATCATACGAAAAGATAGCAGTAAAAAATACGGGAATTGCTTGAGAATGATATTAATAATAATTCGAAATAATTACATCTCAATAGTTCAATTGGTAGACTTGCGACCGTTACCTTTTTTATTTGATATTTCATGTTTCACTAAGATTTCTTAACATTATCATAATAATAATAATAACAAACCATTTATATAGCGCAGTTTTGTGTTATTTCACTTCAAGTGCGCATCTTAAATGATTAAGTATTCCAATGGGGTTTATAAGGTTCAATAAGGTATTCTAATAAAACGAATATTATCAAATAATTCGTATTCTGTATATTCCTGATGAGGAAAGCTTCGCATTCGAAACATGTTGATATGTATACATTAATAAAGTGGTGATTACAAAGTAATTTTTAACACCTTTATTATGAAATAAGTTTTTAAACAAATTTGTTGATAATAATTTATTACGTGCAGTTAGTTGTGTGCAAAAATATGGCTAATGATTTATTGTACTAGTTTTTCGTTTCGATTTAAATGCCATAGGACTATAGACACGATTACAAACTTTGTGCCGACAAGGTACAAAATACCTCTTCGTAGACTTCCCTAAGCGTTTTACAATCGACTATCCTTTAGCTTTGTCCGCTTAACTTTTAATTTAAGCTTTTGTCTTTTCGTGCAACGGATTATTATTCCTTCCCTTGTCTGGTCCTTTGCTGGTAATTTGTTTATTGTTGGTTTATTGCTTTCAGTGCAGATTTACAAAGTACAGTTTATTACTGTTTGTTGGATGCACCAGTTCAAAAGTGTGCCGAAGACCGCTAATGCCCAAGTCTCCAATGTAGAGGTCGTTATGGTATTTCTGGAAAGGATTTTTATTGCCGTCATAAGTTTTGGGAAATTTTGGCTTACGACAGATCTTGCTTTTGGAAATTTACAGTCTTTTTAATACTGTTACTGTACCCTTCAGCGCTTTCTGGTTTGCTGATGCCGCTAGATTCTGAAGAAAAAAATGTGTGGGTACTTTTCCGAAAAACAATACATTTTAATGGTTTTATTAGGATGCGACTGAAATGTGGGAAATAGGAACCCATCATCCAAATAAAATATTATTAATACCTATTTCTATATTATGTGATAAAATATGTTTCATTAGAAAATATATAATCACAAAATGTTTTTAGGAAAACAAATATCTCCATCAGCATTATGAATCTTTTCTCTTTCGGAGAACCATTCATGAGCCGAGTGGGTAAGTTTAAACAAGATAAAAATGTCAGAAGTCGGAATAACAGAAGAGAATGTATGAGGCGTTGTATGAATGTGAATGAAGCAAGAAGTGTATGCTAAGATCGAGTTGTTTGGCGGACCGTCCTCTCTGCCTACCCCTGCGGGGAAACGGCGTGATGGTTAGTTAGTTAGTTAGTTAGTTAGTTAGTTAAAAATACTTGTAATAACACAAATAATCTCAACATCTGCGGAACCTTCATTGACTTAAACGTCCTGAGAGGATACAATTCAAACTATGCTGGATGGTCTCTAAGGCGATTCGTGACATGGCGCCACCCCACTTATCGGACCTGTGAACTCCAAACGATGCCAATACTAGTCAATCAACTCATCGATCAGCGTCTTCAACAGCCATAGAATACTCTTAGTACCTGAACGCAATCCCAACACTAATTTCGATCTTTTGCAGTAGCAGGCCCAATAGCTTGGAACAAACTCCCTTCACATTTGCGAAAGATTGACAGCTCTACTGAATTCAGAGCAAAACTAAAGACTCGCGTATTTAAATGATCGTTTCCAGAATAACGACCGCATTAGTTGAGTGGCGTTTTTGATTACTCAGTCCAAAGGAATTATTTACTTCCTCTTAGATTACTTCTTTAATACAGTCACATTTCTTACACTTCTACTTTAATGTGCTTTACCACTGACAGCACGGGCAATAATCATAACAGGTATTTATAAAATTGTAATTATATGTATGATAGTTGTGAGATTCTAGTTTTGAGCCATAGTTGTAAGTCATTTTGTAGTATTGTGTGTAAAATATGCACTTGGTCATAAATATGCATTAGTTTTATGTCACTAGTTATACTTTCGTCTAAATTGTAAGTCACCTGTTATAAGTCTTCTATGTAAGTCAGTTGTTATAAATCTTACTTATAAGTCAACAATAATAAATTTTAGCTACAAGGAATACCTTAGAACTAATAAGCCATACGTCTAAGTGATAGGTTATATAAATTATTTGAATACCGAGCCTTGAGGTGATTTTCCCACGAAAACGGCGCTATAGAAGTAATCCAATTATTATTATTATTATTATTATTATTATTAAATAACCACAATTTTTATTAAGTACTTCAATATCAACTGATGATGTGATTGTGCAAAGGTGCCCAAGCAAAAATGCAAACACATATGGAAATCGCAATATTAGACACATGTATAATTACTCCCTACACCTATTTTTAGCCCCTCCCTTCCTCCTAACTCGCCCCCACCCCCCACCCACCAACATAGTTGATGTTCTGTCTCCCTCTTCTAAATTACCTATAAGTATCCCTGTAACACTAATTGATTTAATATGTTTTTTGTACAACCCTGATGAAGGTTCAGGCTGAACTGAAACCGGTTGGTTAACGTATAAAAATAAAAGGGGTATTCAAACTACGTTATTTTATTTTCATTTATAATTATGTATACCCACAAATTGTTTGCTACAAGTGAAAAAAAAAATTATAATATTAGGACAAAACTCATTATTTATTGTGCTATTTTTATCTGACTGCTTCATCCAAATCATTTATCATATCTCTATAGGCTAGAGGTTAATGGAATGAACAATAATAATATTTGGGTAAATTATATAACGTTATTTTTATGAAATGTCGCCTCGGGGACACTAATTAACAAGGCTATAACGTAACAAAAAGTTACAATCAAAATTACAACTATTCATCTTAATCATTGAAGAAGATAATATTAACACATCCTAAATGAAACACGAATTCGAAAAAAACGACAGAAAATAAAAAGGTATCAGTCGCATCTGGGGCTCGAACCCAGGACCTTTGTCTTTCCAGGACAACCGCTTTACCGACTAAGCTAATGAGACCAGTTCAATTTACGCCATCTTCACAGATATCATACTTCAAGTTAAAGACTTGTTAATATTATCCTCCATTTTAAAACCCGTATTTTTGGCTGCTATCCTTATGATGATTGTGATGTGTTAATATTATCTTCTTCAGTGATTAAATATTACAATGAGGTTTATAAACTTCAATAAGATAATAAAAAAAATACTAAAAAATTAATATTCTTCTAAATAACGGCAATCAGTATTCACTTAAATATTTAATTATTCATAAATGTCGCGAGCTATGCAAAGTTAAGTATAGTTTTGATTAATGTAGACGTAATGAAGAGCCACAATTGCTTTATTCACATAATCTAAAAGAAGATACTCTCAGTATCGCCCTGGTAAAAGACCACTATTCGGAATTGAAACGTTGCTTGAAATGGCTTTTAGCCGCGTTTGGTGACCAGATCTGAATAGCCAGGTATTTCCCAACCTTCCTCTTCCCCTCCCCAATACCTTCAGCCTCACAACATTCCCCAATTGGGGGTGCCGTAGTCTCACTGGCTCCAGACGGTTGGGAGCAGTTGGGACTCTTGAGGGGTATTCATATAAAAATAAAAAAAATCTCCCAATATTTAGGTACCTACTCGTTCAATACTAATAATTGGCTCTATGAGAAGAAGAACACTTATCAACTTTGTTAATTAGGAATTAATTCCTCTTAATAATACCATCTGATTCAATATCTTCTTTCGTCTACCTTTACGTTATATATTTTCCAGAAACTCCTTCTTCCGCCATGATAATAATTTAACATCCCACTTCTGGAGTCGTTATTTATTCCAGTTAAAACAGTTTCTATTACGTTAAGCTTTAGCTAAATCGGGGAAGCGTTATTAAAATGGGGTTATCAAATCCACGCCTTTACCTGAGCCGTAGCTGCAGGTGATCCGATGAATGCAGAGCGAAGGTTAATTCGGAAATAATTGGATGCTTCCACAGCCATGAATTAATGGCGGTTAGCTCATTACAAGGATAAAATTATGCGGGGGTTGCTAGTTACTGGGTACCAGTAATTTAAATATTATAAAAATGTATTTTCAAATTTGTAAACTCACTTGTGTGGTCGGAGGTGTAGCCTTAAATAGATTTATGTATTTTATTTTTATTATTTTAACACCATTTTATTAAATATATAAATCCAACATGTTTCTGTTCGTCTTGAACCTTCATCGGGGTTGTATAAGTAGGTACATAATTATATAGATATTCAGTTGAGTAGTGTAAACCGAATACCTAAGGTGATCATTCGTCAGTCCCTCTTCGGAGGTCCTGCACAGAGAAGAAGGCATGTAAATTTGTACACCTTGTGTGGAATTAACGGGGGGATCTTTGTAATCAAAATCAGCCTCCAAAAAATATCTCATTTGAAATAGAAAAGGGACATTTAATTGTTCGGAAACACAAATTCCATGCCGTCAAATATCTGTTTCTCGACAAAAAAAATATGTCTCGTAATCGAACATAAAATCACAATTTTTATTAATGCATATTAGCATATAATATACATCATCAAAGATGCATAAATGGAGCCCGATAAAAGTTTAATACTTAAAATACAATAGGTAGAATGAACGCACGATTACAAGATCTTCACTCATACGAATCTTTCTTTATTTTTTTTTCTGGACAATTTTGACGTTTAATGTTAATACAATGCTGAAAACCTCCTTTAAAAATGCATACATGAACGAATAAGAAGTAAAATCATATTTAGGTAAACTAATATTTATTTTTTGAATTTTCGATTTCTATAATTAATTAATAATGACACCAGAAAGTTACAAATCGTTTGAAGAAATTATAATTAAGAATATATTTAAGAGAATCTTTTAATATGTATACCCCTCGGAATAACAAGGTTCCATCTGAAATGACAATGTTATGCGATAATGAGCCTTAAAGTTACCTTCTGTAGAGCACTTTATCGCATGACATTAGTGTGTCAGATGGAACCTTGTTATTCCAAGGGATCGATGTATAAAAAAAACAATTGGTACAACTCGAGCCGCTAGAGGGCGCTATTGTAGCATGTTGCCATCAAATATCAAGAGCTGGAGGTATTGTCATTTTAGAGTATTTGCCACAACTAAGTGATAAACAGTATTATTTATTAATTGAACGTCAGATAGACAAGAGGTATTTTTACGAATGAACGATTCATTTACACAAGGGTTGAGCAGGTAAACTTCTCCGTTTTAAAACTCTTAAGACGAACTCATAATGGGTCGTTAACCCAGTTCGAAGAACCATAATCCGTGAGAGATTATTTATCGGATTATGGCTTTTGTGCATACGCCCGCATTCGTTATAATCCCATTTATTTAAGGCTTAAACAAAACTGGTTTACAGTTCACATATAATATGTGTTTTGAAACAAAACTAATTAACCCGTTTCAATGGAATTATGAAACAATAAATAGACCCATCGGTGAGGTTTGTACCGATATATACAATATTGAATTATGGGATCTTCTAAACTGCACAGTAAATTCTTGGATTTAGCAAAAAATGGTGAAGCAACCCCTTTAAAAAAAAAACCGGTACCGTATCGTAAAATTTCAGTTTCCGAGCAGATATTTTTTGGGAGATTTCAGTTGTTTATTTAATTATCACATGTGATGCCGTGGAACCGTTCAAAGTATCGTAATCCAGTGTTAATAAAGCACCCCCATTAGAATAATGTTATGGTGTTAAAGGAAGTAAGGGAGAGAAAGAGAAAGGGGAATGGGAATATGAAGATTCAGAAGTACCTGACTATTTAGGTCTGGAAACGAAATAGACGAAACTGATCTTATCTTCCAATCTGAAACAAGGTGAAAATAAACTTCAAGTATATTTTTCTTCGTAATATATTTATCATAGAGGTAGGCACTGTGTTTTCATAATATATACCTCACGGTTTTGAACACGTAACTTTTAAGACCAGAGTCAAAGAGCTTTCCACTCTGCTACAGAGATTGTCGAAAAAAATTCTTGAATTGAGCTTGTATATTATTGAGAAAGACTACTTATATAATACAGTAAGGAGTCAGTCATTGTCTCCTTTTTTCACATTAATTTCACGCGGGAGGCTGTGAGGAAAATAATTTCCCTGAGGATTTATATCATATTTGGGTTGCTGTGCGGAGAGTATTTTTAAGAAAGGGAAGGAGAGGAAGTTCTTGGAAGGATAAAGTTATGAGGGATGAGTAGGAGTCTGGGAGTCAGCGTGTTCAGGAGTGACGGACGTATTAATCCATCCCGCCTATTGCGGTGCAAGGTGATGGGCCGAGAGAGTCCGGCTGTAGAGGTCCAGGGGTCTCCCTCAACCGGCCTTTCCCGATCCGGCTCGTTATACAGCTAGTGGATAGATACTGCGTTTTAGTAGTATGATAATATAATTACTTGTGTATTACATTAATGAACATAAAAACTAGGCGAGTAGCAACACCAACTCATGCAAATTAGATATTTTTTCTGCGCGTATGTCGACAGCTTTCTCGTTACGAAAATGCTATTTATTTCTCCGCATAATTTCTCCAGGGAAGTCTTCACACAAAGTCTGGTTGATCTGGCCTGTAGTGAGGCAGCTTCATTAATTCGAAACAATCACGGTGCCCTGGGACATCGCATTCAATGGGATGCATTCATATGAAATGTTTATAAGGAATCACACACTTCAATATATTAAGAATTCTCGTTGCCTTCATACGTATAGTTGCATTCAAAATGCAGAGGTTCAATAGATACACACCGACAAAAAAATCGTATTCATGTGTTTTTCAATGGCATATAAATTATAAAAGTTTTATGAAATTTCTATCGACTTTTGAATTTATTTTTTGCGATTGACACAAAAGACGATTCCTTTTCAATTGTAAATATGACTGCATCTATTTCTAGTGACTTTTTTAATAGAATACTGCAGTGGTAAGTAAAAAAAAAGTAATTACCATGTGAATCATTCTCCAGAATGAAAGGTTGAGTTTTGTTTAACTATTAAACACATTTACAATTGGCCTTATGTATTGATTTTTTTCCAAAACACTCGTAGACAAATATTATATATATATATATATATTACCATTATAATAAAGTGTGTAAAAATAACATTTGTTAAAAATGTTTTTACTGTGTTTTTACTTACCAATGGTGAGAATGTATATTAAGTAATTGTGGTAAGTAAAAAAGCAGTACGTGTAATATTTTATCATGTTTATGAGTTTTACTATGATAATTGTTAAAATATGGCACTTGATTGATGGTATGGTGGGGTAGAGATAATAATTTCATATAATGTATATAACTATAGAACTTTCTAGATTTCAGGTAGCCAAAATGAGATTCTTGAATAGTTTGAATTCAATGGCGCTGTGATTCGAGAAGCGCTTTGCATCGAACCTTTGCTACTCTCCACTCTCTGTATGAAAATCCCTAATGAAGTATGGTTGGATATGTACTTACGATGTTAGCAGAATGATAATCAAACAAAACTGGGTCGATATTTCTGAAAGGATTTCATCCAGTTGGTCGCCTCGGAAAAAAGTGAGAAACAATTTCAAAAGCTATGCGTGAAGAGATTCGGTCTGCTATGGACCAAATCCTCCGAAGTACTGTAAGATGGGTTCTTGACCTGACTAGGAAAATATGTTTAAATCGATGGTAATGATGACTTAGATACAAAAAATATGTATTTTAATTTTTTTTAAATGTACTTTGTTTACACCACTTTATAAAAATACATAAATATCTCTACATGTTTCGACAGCAATCCTGTCATCATCAGGAATATATGAATACTAAAAACTAATTTCAAGTATAGACAAATGAATGAAGATTAGAACACAATAATTTAACAATAGACAAATTATAAACATAAACAAAAAAAAATATTAAAGTAGATAAGTAATTAAACAAAAATGCTAATAAAAAATAATTTTAAAAAATTGAATAACAAATTTATATTAGAAATTAAAAATCTACATATATTAAAAAATATATTCATATATTCCTGATGATGAAAGCATTGCTGTCGAAACACGTAGAGATATTTGTGTATTTTTATAAAGTGGTGTAAAAAAAGAACATTTTTTTCATTAATTAATTAATAATGACGCCAAAAAGTTACTAATCGTTTGAAGAAATTACATTTATTTTAATTCAATTTTTGTTCAATTTTAGACTCAATTTATTCCATATGGTATTTTTTTGTTCTAATATATATACTTGTAAATATTATCCCTTAAACACCCTATTTAATTTAATTTAATTTTGTTTGTCCACATAATAATCACAACATTACAAGTGCGTTGATATGCAGATTATTGTAGTTTGTCAGATTTAAATAATTCCTTTTAAGAATTCAAAACAAATTATCAAGAAAATACAATTCTCGTAACTATTATTTAATATTATTTTTTCTAAGCTAACCCATTGAAGCTTATAAACCTCATTCTAATATTTTTTAATCGTTGAAGAAAACATTAATAAAGATGCGACCATTGCTTTTTTATTTTCTGTGTTTGTTTTGTTTCATATTTGAGATTTGTTAATAATATCTTCAATAATACAAAAAAACATACATGTTATAGTCACCCAAGCCATTTATTATGTTCCTATCTACACCAACCTCTTAATATATATAAAATGTAATAATGGTTTATCAGTCTTATCCCTTCACGATTCCTGCATTACCTGGTTAAACGCAAGTCCTTCTTCTGAAATCTTCTGTGAAACCGATCTCATTACTGAGGTAATCGTCAATAAAAAAAAATACAAAAACCATCACGTAGTTTAACGGCAACTGGTTATGTTATAATTTTTAATTATAGCTGATAATATGCATTTCCGGAATGGCGCATACGTCATTGCCTCCGACTGACAATGGCGGATCACACCGCGGAATCACGGAGCTTCCTCCCCAGCCAGTTTCGTGTTGGCACTCCGTTTTAATTTACTTCCAAACAGGGGGTGGGGGCTGGGGGTGGTTAACGGGGTGAAGGATCGTGGGCCCAAGGGGAGGAGGAAATAGCTGCTGCATGAAGAAGGTGCCCCGGGCGATGGAATTGCTCATAGCAGGTGATGTGAAATTTTTGAGATAAATTATTGAAACCCATGAAAAATGTCGGTGTAATATACAACACGCACTGTAAAATTATTTCGATTAACAGTACAAATCAGTTTTTTTTAAGCGGTTTTGAAATAAAACGGTCCACAAAACGTATTGGAAATGTCGGTTTTTTTTTTTTTTTTTACAGTAACTCCACACAGGAGACCAAGGAGGAAATAATTTCCCTCAAGGCCTATATCATCTTTGGGGATGCTGTGAGGAGGGTCTTTTAGAGCATAGGAAGGAGTGAACTTGGGTCTTGAAGAGACCCATGTTATAGGATGGAGGAAACACAGAGGCCGGCAGATCATTCCATAGCCGAGCTATTGAACACAAGAACGAGTCGTAGAAGCGACCCGTTCTCATGTGACAAATGTCAACCGTGTGCAAATGTTGGGCGCGCGTTTGGCGTGTTTTTTTTTTTTTTTTCTTACTAGAATTCTGCAATTAATTTTTTCCAATACACGGTGTATTGCATTTTATTATCGTTTTTTTTTACACTATATTCCGTGGAAAGCATTCCTACATAAAAAATAAAATAAACTGTATCTCGCCGGTTAAATATTTATGTGAAATACTGAGATGGATTTTTCCTCCATAACCCAAAACTTTACTGTTGCGATCCTCAGCCGTAAATTATTCGTAAACAATTTTGATTGGTTTTAATACATTGATGTCTTGTCAAAGACTGTATTGGTAGTTCAAGAAGACCCTGTTGATGAATTCGGTGTTTATTCTCTTGGAATTTTATTATACTAGTAAACCCGCGATAAGTCACGGGATAATTATTAACTTTATTTTTCATAATAAAAGTTTTTTTTTTAAATATATACATCTATATATATATATACTCGTATACATATTGCACGCCCGAGAATTGATCCCCGATCAATTGCTTGGAAGGCAACAATGCTGACCATTACACCACCAACTATTTTAAGAATGGCGGCATAAATTCATTGTATTTACATACTGAAAATAAGAATTACGTTTTTTTTTATTCAAATCAATTTTAAATAATTGATTTGAATATCAGAATTAATTTTTTACGCACAGTTACTTATTCCGTAGTCACACTCCACATATACTCGTAAATAAAATACATAACATTATATTTATTTTGTTCATTAAACTTTAGATGGAACAAGTGTTTTTTTTTAAATAAATACATCTAGTACTATTTATGAAGCTATCACTTTGCGGTTATCCATTATTATCAAATGAAACAATCAAACTTTGTTTAAACCAGATTTATTTTATCCGCCTACCGGTTTCGGAACAACCGTTCCATCCTCAGGGCAGTATACACGTGGAATGGAACGGTTGTTCCGAAACCGGTAGGCGTATAAAATAAATGTGGTTTAAACAAAGTTTGAGTGTTTTATTTGATTAAAACACATCAAGATTTTTTAATATTTTCGTCTGGAAGGCAATTATATAAATTTCCCCCTCGTAGCTAATGGATTGCTGGCCATATTTAGTATGTATGGTGTTTAGATGAATGTTATCATGTTGTCGTGTTAACTGTCTGTGTACTTGTGACGTTTTAGTGATATCTGTATTTCTATGTATTTGATTAAACGTATTTTTTTTGTATTGAAATACCAATTATTCTCATATTGTTTTCATGTTATTGACATTTTGATTCCTCTTATATTTTTTTAATAAATATTCTAGAATTAAAGTTAAATGGCTTTTTATTTTCTTTTTTTGTTCTGTAATTCATTTATGTATGTTTCATATACGTTTCCCCAGAATAAAAATAAATAGTTTTGATGTAATTGCTCTAGACTACAAAATAATTATTAGATAACAAATTTGATTATCTACCAAGGACGCCCGTAAGGGGATGATTTGGGGGGAGTATTTTAATTCCTTGTATAAGATACGATAAGATAAGATATGGCCTCCAACACTTCTGTCATATCCATGAATGGTTTAGTTGCATACCTAATAAGCAAATAATTATAAATATTTGTAAATGTAAATAATTATTATCAAAAATCTCAAATAAAATCATGTTTCAAATAAATACCTACTCTTCTTTTGCCAATAACCTTCTAATGTATATAATATCAATCACAAATATGATTTAAACAGTAACTTCAATGTCATGCAATGTGCAGTGTTTTCTAATATATGTTTCCTGTGCGTGCAAAGTCATATCATCTCAGCCCAAAACATTGTAATTTAACATTTTAATCTGGAGTGCCCTACCAGGTAAGTATGTTTTCTGTATATGTACATAATAAGATAAACCCTAGCAAGTAGTATTTGTAAAGCGCCCTTGAGGTAATTTTTCTCAAAAAAACGGCGCTATACAAGTCATCCAAGTATTATTATTATTATTATTATTATTATCTGAAAGGCTTTTCATGGGGAATCCTGATTGGCTATACCATTCCAGGTACAATATGACATTTGCCCAATAGAACCGTAACATATTTATAATTCTTCTTACCAATATTCAAATCAAAATCATCAACGTTTAAACCTTATATTTTAATGTATTCATCTTGACAAGCCCTGTAGAAATGATCATATTTTGCATCACGTTAATACAGTTAATAGGTGATGTACGCTTTACGTGCTATATGAATAATAGGCTACGTTCGCGCACAGAGTGAATGGCTATAGGTGAAATGTCAGGGGAAATTTGAATAAATTAAAATGGGATGCTGTGAATAGCGCCACTGGCATTGTTCCCAACAGTCGGGCCGGAAGGAGACGCAATGGTGTGAATTTATTTAAGTTTTTTAGAAAATATTTCAGATTATTATTAACACCTAAATTGAAAAATTCGCCGAATTCGCTCACGTGTTCACAGTAATACGTTCGACTGGATAATTTGAAAATATTTATATCTGATTTTTACAGGTGTTTTGAATGTTAAGCCCCGGGGTTTCTGTTTTGCAGATGGGTAATCTCTCTACGTGTTTCCACGGAATTGATAATTTTGTGGAATTTTATTTTTTACAGTTTTGCTTTTATTGAAAGTTTAAATATTTTTAATTTCATACCCACATATAGCTTTACCTTTGAAGTAAGTAAACAGGTCGGTTCAACCTTTCAAGAGCCATGTGGTGTCCACCATCAAGGAAAGGGTTTAGAGCTATGAAAATGTATGTTTAATTGTGTAGTAATATTAATGTATCACAGAATTTTTTTCATCGGTACTGGGGAGAAAGAGGATATAGAACAAAACATTATTTATATCACTAGAAATATGTCATTTTTTCGATGTATAATGAAATATAAATCGCTTTTTGTTTGTATCCAACCCACCACTTATTGTTTTTTTTATTATTAGGTAGAAATAATAAAAAAAAACAATTACAAGTCACGTGAGGTGTAAGAGAAAAAATGAATTAAAGTTTTTTAAATGCAAAAATAATAATTAAAAAATAATAGTAAAAAGTCGTTGCATTGCATTCTTCCTGCAGGAACTTAGCAAGAGAGTTTCCGACCATGATTGAAAGAGTAAACCTCCAGGAGTTGGCTTCTTAAATAATCAGTCTGCGTTGTCTGTTCCGCTGGAAACCAAATAATAATATGACTTCCGCCTGCGCCCTTTTTGTTGTTTTACCCTTTGTTTCAACCCTCTCCCTAGACTCCGGCTGTGGAGGCTTCCACCCCCATTAACCCTCGGCGAACCTTCCCACCGCCCTCCACCCTCAGCCGTATCTTGCAATCTAATCAAATGAAATTAAAGGCTAGGAAAACACCATAAAATGCAACACACCTTATTTTCTGTTTTCTGGAGCGCGTTAACGGGACTATAATCATTATTGGTCATAAATTATGTGATTTTAAAGGAATTTAATTAGATTGCTAGTGGAAACCATGACGTCCTTTTGTGTTTGATGGAATTTTGCATTCAAATAGAACGCATTATACTCTCTGTAAACTCCGAATATTTGATACATGAAATATTCTATTATAGTAACAAAAAAATAAGGCTTTATAAAAGTTACTCATCCTTTTTAAATCTGCACATGGCAGAAGAAAACGCTACCACCGTATGCATTTAATAAAAGTTTTATAAAAATAAATAATTATTCGGAAAACCGTTTTGTTCTTCGAAGGCTTTACAACATTGACTTCAATGAATTAAATGAAGCCTGTAAAATAAAATAATCAATTTTCTAATTTAAATATTATAGAAAAAAACACTTTTAGCGCTTTTAAATATTGAGATTCATCGTTTGTTGGGGTATACCTACATGCGAAATATGAAATGGAATGAATTGTTATTGGAAGTTTAAAGGGCAAGTCTTTCAAGAAACCTACAAAAATAGAATATTATATTTTATAGTGTTATTTTTATTTTTATTGTTATTTTTATTAGTTTTTTGGAGGACTTGAAACTTGATTTAAACCCACAGTATCGATGTATTCCATTTTATATTCCGTACATACATCATTACGTGCTAAAAGTGTTTTTTTTAATATATAAAGTAGCGCCGTCTGTGAGTGCGTATTATGTTTATCCTTACCCTTAATAAAGTAGCAGAAGAAGAAAAAATAATTAATTTATACATTATCTACATATTTACTTTAAAAGATCTCTATTTAAATGATGTTTATCCTTACCTTTAATAAAGTAGCAGAAGAAGAAAAAATAATTAATTTATACATTATCTACATATTTACTTTAAAAGATCTCTATTTAAATGATGTTTATCCTTACCTTTAATAAAGTAGCAGAAGAAGAAAAAATAATTAATTTATACATTATCTTCATATTTACTTTAAAAGATCTCTATTTAAATGATGTTTATCCTTACCTTTAATAAAGTAGCAGAAGAAGAAAAAATAATTAATTTATACATTATCTACATATTTACTTTAAAAGATCTCTATTTAAATGATGTTTATCCTTACTTTTACTAAAGTAGCAGAAGAAGAAAAATACTAATTTATACATTATCTACATATTTACTTTAAAAGATCTCTATTTAAATGATGTTTATCCTTACCTTTAATAAAGTAGCAGAAGAAGAAAAAATAATTAATTTATACATTATCTTCATATTTACTTTAAAAGATCTCTATTTAAATGATGTTTATCCTTACCTTTAATAAAGTAGCAGAAGAAGAAAAAATAATTAATTTATACATTATCTACATATTTACTTTAAAAGATCTCTATTTAAATGATGTTTATCCTTACCTTTAATAAAGTAGCAGAAGAAGAAAAAATAATTAATTTATACATTATCTATATTTACTTTAAAAAGATCTCTATTTAAATGATGTTTATCTCACTTTAATAAAGTAGCAGAAGAAGAAAAAATAATTAATTTTATACATTATCTTCTATATTTACTTTAAAAAGATCTCTATTTAAATGATGTTTATCCCTACCGTTAATAAAGTAGCAGAAGAAGAAAAATAATTAATTTTTACATTATCTACATATTTACTTCTTTAAAAGTCTCTCTCATTTAAAGATGATCCTACCCTTAATAAAGAAGAAAAAAGCCAATTAATTTATACATTATCTTCATATTTACTTTAAAAAAGATCTCTCTCATTTAAATTATGTTTATTCATTTCTCGTTAATAAAGTAGCAGAAGAAGAAAAAATAATTAATTTTTACATTATCTACATATTTACTTTAAAAGATCTCTATTTAAAAGATCTCTATTTAAAAGATGTTTATCCTTACCCTTAATAAAGTAGCAGAAGAAGAAAAAATAATTAATTTATACATTATCTTCATATTTACTTTAAAAGATCTCTATTTAAATTATGTTTATCCTTACCGTTAATAAAGTAGCAGAAGAAGAAAAAATAATTAATTTTTACATTATCTACATATTTACTTTAAAAGATCTCTATTTAAAAGATGTTTATCCTTACCCTTAATAAAGTAGCAGAAGAAGAAAAAATAATTAATTTATACATTATCTACATATTTACTTTAAAAGATCTCAAAACTATTACATAAAAATATGTAAAAATGATTTAGCTAATTATATTATGTATCACTTGTATTTTTGTGTTTCTTGTTTCTATTGTATTATGCATCATTGAGTGAGTTTTTGTAATTTTATGTTTTGTGTATCCTTTGTCTGATTATTTGTAATTTTTATGTAATTTGTGAATTTTAACTCAGATTTTATAGTTGGATTGTATTCACGTGAACATCTATAAAAACCCAGTATGAATAAATCCAAAATCACAATTATGCACCAAAACACTGAACACAACACCATAATAATTATTAAACCACACTTCTCACAAAAATAGTATTATTACTTATAATTACTCAAATCTGCTTCCGGATTTACAGTGTTAAATCTCCCCCTCCCGAGATATGGTGCAGTAGTCGTTCTACACAAGTTTCCGTTTTCCCATTTGCCGGATCAATGTTGATGTACAGTGGTTCGTCTATGGATCCAGATCAGAATCGGAATCAACCCGAATGGATTCGCATCACAATACGATTCCGACGAGAACAAAACAAATGGTTTTAGTGCAAGAAGGAGGTACACTCTAAATGCAGTGGATCCGGTGAAAGGCGGGAGAGGAAAATAAAGGTAAAAAGGTTTGAAATACTCACAGAAAAGTTTTAGGGTACGGCATTTACTGATATTTCTAGGAAATTTCAACAAATTAACGTTTTAATGCAATATTGGGGGCATAGATTTTTTTTAAATACAACCTTTCCAATAAGTTTTTTGTTAGGCCATTCGCTGATGGTCTGGTAAGGAATCGACATACACTGTAGTGTGTAGCAAAAATGTTTCTCTGCGTGGACTCCCAGGTCTGCAGATTTGAGAATATTTGTAGCCATTAAACTGTTGGTATTGCAGATTCGTGTTTTACCGTCCCACATATTGCATACCGTCGAGTGAGTCAAGTGACGACGAGAATATGTAATTTTGCATCCAATTCACAGTTCTTTTATGATATTATTAATGTGCCCCTAATATAAATTCGTAAAAATATTTTAAAAGATTTTTTAACTAAAAGAAATACTATTAATAAAAATAGTTAAATAAAAGTTCTTTAAGTGATTTATTTATTTGTAAAAAACAAACAGCTTTTAGTACAGATTTATATGAAAAGGAAGTTTTACAAAAGGTAAGACAACAAAGTTTCTTATGCTAAAAGTGGTTAATTAAGTATGTTTTATTACAAAAAAACAAATAATAAGTAAAGGAGGAGAGGAAGAGGAAGATAGGATCGGGACAGGAGATGCTCTCGATAGATTTTATAGGCGTGCATCACAATTTGTGGTCGTACGTATTATTGCGGTTCGATATTTTGAGAGGGTATTGTGAAGAATGTCGATATTGTGAAATTGTGACTAATATTGCGCACAAATACGGGGAATCGGAGAATTTATCCTGAGATTGGTCCTGCATGCGGGAAAATAAAAAAAATCGGTTTGTAGGGTTGGTCTTGATGGAATGTGAAAGTTTATAAAGTTAATGAGTTCTGGCGAGTCCAGGCTATTATTAATAATTTTAAATAACAAGATTTGATCAAATATTAAGCGTCGCGTTTGAAGCGTGATAAAGTTATGGAATTTTAAGGATTCGGTATTATTTGCAAAGTGTAAGTTAAACTTATAATTTTTATGCTTAAAGAATTTACGTTGAATGCTTTCGATTCTCTCAATGTGGTTTTGGTATAAATGTGTCCATATCGGTGTGCAATATTAGTGAGGGCGGATATACGCTGTGTAAATGGAGTATAGAGTCTTTATGTTGCGAAAAGGTTTTGTAATACGAATTATGAATCCAAGCATTTTATTGGCTTTTGTGATAACCTCGTTAGATTGTTTAATAAAATTTAGTTTCACAGTGATGTCGGTGGTGACGCAATAATATCGAAAAGCTTCTGAAATCTTGTACCGCTTGCTGTATACTAGAAGTAAGTTGCATCGCTTCGCTTAAGGAGAAGAAAACAGAAACAAATGAATGGAAGGTTGGTAGAACAAAAATGTAAGTTCCAAACGGCAACAGTTCTTACAATAGAAGACCTTTGACCAAAACAGAAAATAACACTGGAAGAACAGGAAGAAGTACTATTCCCAGGAACAAGGATATAATGATAAAACAAGATTTTCTCAAGGGGTTAAAAACATATTCAACAAAACTCTTCATATATTAGCTATAAAACATAATATCTTTTCTGAACCAGCAAAACCTATCGAATAGTGCACTGATGTTATTAAAAAAGACAGCTGTTTCATTTGGAATGCACATGACAGTGTAATTAATGTTCGGCACTTACATCACAATGATTTTTTTAAATATATTTCCAGCATTCTATATGAGTTTCATGAAACTAGAGCATAATTGGCAAATAACTACTAACACATCTCTATATACAAAAATTACTGTTTTTCTGTCTGTCCGTCCTCCATTTTCTATAAAATCACTTGATCGGTTTCGATGAAAATATCACATTTTTTTCTTATTATTGCCGGGAAGGTTTACAGAGTAGTTTGAATAAAATCCAATATGTAAAACTCTAGCTATACCGTTTTAAAATCAGTATGAAAAACATTGAGTTCGCCATGTTTTATTTAGGTTAGCCCATAGATATACGGCTCTGCTTAGCCACAGATTACATATTCAAAATAAGAAGGTTTTTTTGGGTAGAATTTTTTTCAAAATTGAAAACACAAGTAGGTACCTACTTAAGAACTTATTTATTTCAATAGGTTTTATAAAAATAAAAAAAAAATTTGGAGAGAAATAAATTTTTGAAACAAATGTTTTTTTTTTAATTCTTTTTTTAGAGATAATAGATTGATGACAAATAAATTACGGCTCCCAAACGACAAGCAAGAATTCATAATTTAATAACTATATAAAAAAATATATATATATATATATATATGTACATATCAGCTAGTATTCGATAAAATTAAAGTACCTATATAACGTAGTAATGGAAGATATTTATCTGATTTTCAAATAAACTCGTATTTTTTAAAATACTTGAACCGCGATGATTTCCTTATTGGTTAAACAACTTGTAACGAACATGACGACAAATAAACAAACAAGCATACACGACAAATGATGACCGCAGTTGTGAAAAAGTTGTTAGAACGCCCCTTTTTTCCAATTTGCCATAATGACACTTCGCTGCAAACGGCCGCGCGTGCGTAGGCGGCACCCGAGACCCAAACCTGGCAATTTCACGCGCGCCCACCCGAGAACACAACCTGTAATTTGTTTACCTAATAATCACCGCGGCGATTTGAACAGGGGGTGGCATCTGTGGGCGACTAAAGTAAGCACGCCTACTCGCCGCTACACATAAGCAAACAATGGTAGTACTTTCGGACTACTTGCGTTTTTGTTTCTTTTATAATATTTGGATGTTTGATTGTGGGAATTCACGTCATTAATCTGTCACTGGAAAGTTACTCGGAATAAATAAGTAAATTGTAAACAATATGATCAATAACGACAATAACTTAATAACGTGTATGTTTTGACGCTTAAGAAATATAATATAAATAAATCAGTTTTACCGGTAATAAATCATAATTTTAAACACCGTCCAAATTAGAATTGAGTAGGAGTAATTAAAATCATATAAGCAAGTCATCGCAATATGGATTAACCACAATTTGGAAAAGCATTGAACGCCTAAACAGCTGTCTCGGTAATTAAAACTAAAATACTTGCAGTGTAATGTTATAAACTATATGTGTTTTGAATTTGTCGACCACCAGACTAGGCACACTTCCATGTTGTGTTATTATCATGTTGTGTTGATCGGATTAGTGCAACAACAAAGAGCATGAAAATAAAGCATGCATATAATAATAATAATAATAATAATTGGATGACTTGGATAGCGCCGTTTTTGTAAAAAATCACCTCAGGGGAGCTGTACAAATATTACTTCCTATTCTTTATCTATTTATGTATAAACAGTACAGATAAACATACTTACCTGGCAGGTCGCTTCAGATGAACTCAGTTTTATTAGAAATTTTAAGTACAGAGATGATATTTTTACAGTTGCTATTTTATCCTCCTGCATATTCATGCATTAAAGAAAATAACTATGTCAGAGAAAACAGGGATATTGATAAAAAAAAACTTAGGTGAGACATTGACAAGCTTTGATATTTTATGTAAACTTACAACTACGAAAAAAGTTACATACCTAAGAGCAAAGTATAAGGAGATCTGACAATGGGAAAAATTAAAGGAGGGGCCTCAAGAATACATTCTTCGCTATTTTGCTAATGCAAGAAATACTACGAATGATTTATCTATAACTTCACGGGTAATTAGGAAAAATTTTAAGATTTCTATTGATAAATTTCTTGGACTGTAAGTTTTTAAGTTCTATATGAAAAACGTAATGAAATTTTAGGTAAAACGCTCGAAAATGACTTATACTCGTATGCATATTGATTTTAAAAATTCACATATTTTTGGTAGGTATTTCAAAGAATGTAAAAGATTACAGTTTGAGGATTTTCGTCATTGGAAACCTTAGACATTTTCCTAAATACTCGTATAGATTTTAAAGATACACTATTCGTTTTATTGCTTGCTTTAACAACCTGCAAAGGGATGTTTAGTGCCTAATGGGGTGCTCGTCCTTGAGGTTAAAAATATATATTAATAAGAATATGTACACTTTAACCACAATCAAGGTTAGGTGTCTAAGAGCAAAGTATAAATAATTCTAAGAAAAAAAACGAAAAATCAAATATAATAACTTTAGAAGAAACAAAAAAAGCGAACCAATAACAGCAGATCAGATCAAATGTACAGAAATAAATTATTCTAACAAACAAAACGGGAAAATCAAATATAATAACTTTAGAAGAAGCAAAAAAAGCGAACCAATAACAGCAGATCAGATCAAATGTACAGAAATAAATAATTCTAACAAAAAAACGGGAAAATCAAATATAATAACTTTAGAAGAAGCAAAAAAAGCGAACCAATAACAGCAGATCAGATCAACTGTACAGAAAACGTAGGCACTCTGAACAATATTTTACAATGGCGCGAGGTCTACCATATGATTGCTTTACTGTACAGTTTGCGATATTTCAATACAAATTGAGTATTACCAAATTTGAACCAACGGAACTCATAAATTATTCGTGAAAAATCAGTTGGTTTAAAAGAAAGCATTAAAGGAGAGTAATAGTTATCATGAAAAAAAGTCAATTAAAAACATCAACATGATTATGTACAAAATAAATTACGAAACCAAACACCCCTCTGTAAGCGTTTGTGTCACCCCTGCGCGTGAGATACATTGTGTTTTGTGTGATTTGCCACAGTTTCGATGAAAAAGCAGGGCGTGACAAATCAAACCCAGCAGTTTGCGGCTCAATGTGACAAATGCGCGCCCTGGTGTATAATTACGTCCAGCCACAATGAGACCGTGCGGGTAACATTGCAAAAATAATGACTTTCAATACTGGTCACAACGTTACAATAAGTAACAATGGTAAACAGGGGTGGGGGTGTACACTCTAAGGTGACAAATGGTAACAGTTCTAAAACAGGCTGTAAAGTAAAAAAGGTAGATAGCATTTTATATTTACCCACCAGAATGAAAACCAAATGATAGAGTGTAAATGTTCCGGTAGACCAAACTCTGTACTGGTCTCAAAAATAGCATTTTCTTTTGAATGTGAGATTTTATCATCGTTTTCTCGCGTTATTATTGAAAATTTGTATGAATATATAATCTGTAACATTTCAATACAGTAGATGTTATTAATTGTTTATATGTTTAATTCGTAGAACTTTATTTAATTTTTGTTTTAATTTAATGTTGACAACAACAAACCTAAACCCTTACATATAGAAAGAAAGGGTCTAAATTAAATTTTCTTGAACAATTGGAAATTAATAAACGAACGAATGATCCTAACATAACATTAATTAATAAAGTAAGGAAAATTATATATTCACTGCTTCTCAGTATGTTCACATTATCAAAACAATATAGCACATTTAAGTAAAACAATTAAGAAAACATTATCAGTTAAATACGAGGAAACACATTATAAATGTGAAAACCCCACAAACTTTAGAATTTTAATTGTAAAAACTAACTAACTAACCATCACGCCGTTTCCCCCCAGGGGTAGGCAGAGAGGACGTACCGCCAAACAGCTCGATCTTGGCATACACTTCTTGCTTCATTCACATTCATACATCGTCTCATACATTCTCTTCTATTATTCCGACTTCTGACATGGCCCGACTCAAGTATTTGATTCACTTGATCGTGCCATGACTTCCTCGGACGTCCCCGGCTTCTTCTTCCATTCACATTCGCGTGATACATTCTTCTTACACTCCTTTCTTCGTTCATTCGCTCCACATGCCCAAACCACCTAAGCTTCCCTTTCTTAATCTTACTCATTACGCTTACATCAGCCTTGCATTCTGTAAGAATTTAAATATTTTTCACACGATCATCCATGGTTTTACCACACATTCGTCTCAGAGATCTCATTTCTATGGCATTCAGTTTACTTTCATCCTTCTTCTGCCAATTCCATGCCTCACTGCCATACATCAGGGTTGGTATCAGCACTCCATTGTGGACTGCTAGCTTCGCTTCTTTGGACAACTTTTTGTTAGCGCCAACCGCGTTCAGTTCTCCGTTAATGGAGTTTCCTGCATTCACTCTTCTTTCAATATCCCTATCGGTCTTTCCATCTCTCGTAAACATACTTCCCAAATATACAAACTCATCGACCCGCTCCAAGGATTCGTCATTCACAACTATATTGCACACTGTTTTCGCACTCTCTCTTTCAAACACCATGACTTTAGATTTACTTACATTCATCATTAGCTCGTTCTTCATGCATACTTCATTCATCCTAGATCAATTTTAATTGTTTTCTAACTAAATCGGTTTTTCCGATAATAAATCATTATTTTTACAAACCCGTCCAAATTAGAATGGGGTGGGAGTAAATATCATAATATCATGTAAATAAGTCGTTACAATGTTGATTAACTGCAGTTTGAAAATGACAATGAACGCCGGCACAGCTGTCACAATAATAAAAACTAAAAATAATCGCGGAACTTAATAATAACATTATTAAATTTTATTTACATTAAATTAAAAAAAATAATTTAAAAAAACCATAGAAATTTATCCTAAACTATTTAACTAAGTAAAAACAAACATTTTTTTAAAATAATTTTTAATTTTAGTGGATAAAATAATACAATGAGCTGAAACTGGTCGCTTCGATTTAGATATTTTCAGTAAAACATTTTGACACTGGCTCAAAAAAAGTCGCATAAAAGTTTTGATATCATGATACCTACTGATGTTATTAAATATGAAAAATCATGGGCTGTAACTTGATATACAGAGTTCTATTTTTAAAAACAGCCTAAAAAGTACCTACTTATTTGTATTTTGGGTATAAGCTGACATTTATTAGAAGACAAAAATTTATAGCGCTACAATCGTTTAAAAGGTTGTAATTTTAACACCAAGATGGATCATGTGAAGAATATTATCCAATTTAAAAATGCACAGTGGTCCAAGTGCATACTTTTCACGTTAATCAAACGGTGTTCAGAAATTAGAGATACTTTATGAAAGGAGATGATTCTATAGAATATTCTAAGAAATTTTTATGTTAAAACTTAAGTCATTATTTAAAGTTTTGCAAGGAAGAAAATTACATTGAAAGACGATTGATTGATAAATAACTACAATTAAATAGCAAGCTATACAAATATTTCAAAGTGATACAGATTTTTTTTAATGTCTTCAAACATTATTTTCAGGTAGGTACTTTATCAATTGTTCGTACATGAAAATATATTTTTTTTTTGATAATTTTCTGTATACATCAGTTCAAATTTTAAAAGGAAAACGCTTATAAAAAGGAAATTATGTTGGGTATAAACAATAAATAAGTAAAATTATTCTTATAAACCCCATATTCAGGGAAACTTCCAAAAGCCTTTGGGGAAATTACAACAAAAACCAACATCATCGACCTGCATTGATCGCCGACACTCCCGCGGCCCCATTTGAATGACAATTCAACAATCCCACTGTGCGAAAAGAAATATATAGGAAAACGTACATAAATCTATATATTCCATGGCTTTACCATAGCTTTCCATCGCCTTCCACATACAATGTGGAAGAAAATTGTGTATTTTCAATTCCGCATAATACGACACTTTCGGAGCCGTTGTCGCGAAGGGCCTTTAGGGGGTGAAAAGTTTATTGATATTATTTTTGTATATTTTATACAAGAAGTAACCTTTATTAAAATAAGAGTGGAAAAGTATTTAAATTAATTAATTGATAAACAAAAGTTTTTAAGACAAGATTTTTGTGCATAGCGCAAAGGGTAACAATTATTTTTATAAACAATAATTATTAGCCTGAAACACTCATCAAATTGAAAAAAACCTTTCCGAGCAAAGATAAATGTCGCCGACAGGACTCGAACCTGCACCCTTCTGATTGCCGGTCAGATACTCTACCGTTGAGGTACGTCGGCTTATTGCAAACCCGCCAAGTTAATCAATATATACTAGTGTTTCATTCAATAATTACTGTTTTTATTATATTTCACCTCTAAACAACCAACTTTATTAGTATGAGAGAGGCTTGTAACGGCTAAATCCCTCATTAGATGGCGTATCTTTTCTCGGGAGGTTTTTTTCAATTTGGATGAATGTTTCAGGCTAATAATTATTGTTTATAAAAATATTTGTTACCCTTTGCGCTATGCACAAAAATCTTGTCTTAAAAACTTTAGTTTATCAATTAATAAATATTAGAAAAGTGAAAGCATTTTTCACCAATAAAATGTAGACATAATTTGTCTCGACGCCATAAGTTTTGCGATAAGCCGACGTAGCTCAACGGTAGAGCATCTGACCGGCAATCAGAAGGGTGCAGGTTCGAGTCCTGTCGGCGACATTTATCTTTTCTCGGAAGGTTTTTTTCAATTTGGATGAATGTTTCAGGCTAATAATTATTGTTTATAAAAATAAGTATTTAAATTAAGTTAACAATACAGAATGAACGAAACATTTTTTGAATCTCTGCTGTTATGATTTTGTAGCAAAGTAAAATACTTTTTTTTAGAATGGATTAATATTTATTATTTATTAAGGTATTTACAAAATATTTCAGCATATTGAATTGAGACTTACTATGCTATGCTCCCTTTCCGGCATCTCTTTATACTTTTTTGATTTCGTAACTTCAAACTATGATGAGACTTAATCTGATTTTTTCACGTTTAATATATGAAATATTTATATGATATATTTGAGTATTTAGATAATGAAGATTACAAAATGTGTCAATAAATTTAATTCGGTTTTTTACCACTAGAATTAAACGACGTTTTCTTTCGTTTTAATATTTGTTCCCTTTTATGAAAATCGAATTGGCAACATCCTAGCTTATAGATAGTAAGCGCTATTTACTTTATAATTTCTTCAAACGATTGGTATTCCCTTTGTGGCGTCATTATTACTAAATGATTTAAAAGATATACTTAGTATTCACAACTTTAATAATATAAAGATATCTACATAATGTGGAACCTAATGTGGAACCTTGAGGAACGCCTGCCGTAAACTTTTTTTTTACTTAAAGTGATTAATAGTTTCAATTTCGGTTAAGTAATTTTTCAATTTCAATTCGGTTAAGAGTTTTATAATAATAATAATACTTGAATGATTTATATAGCGCCGTTTTTGTGAAAAATCTCCTCAAGGGCGCTTTATATATACATTGATATCTACATATTTCGAAAGCGATGAAAGATAAATGTATCGCTTTCAAAACATGTAGATGTCGATGTATATTTAAAATGTGTTAAATACTAAGTATAGTTTTTAATTCATTTTCCTATTTATTTTATTTAAATACCCAGATGACTTCTGCATTAAAAAAACTTTATTGTTGTTTTAATTTTTCCATGGTCGAATATAGGAAATACAATTATGCCTGAGCTCACTGCTTCAGAGAAATAGTTTAGATTTCTCATCTGACAAGCAGCAAGGAGGTGGAAAAATCAAAGGATTTTTTTTTTCTGTAAACAAACTGATTTTATACGTATATTATCGACGAAAAGAATATTTCCACGATTTTCGTATGATTTTTTCTCAATAGGAATACTGCAGATATTATTATTATCGTAAAATTTATCACATTAATAACAAGGACTCGACAAAAACGTTCAAAAGTAGTTTATTCCATACAGTTTTTATTCAAATATTCCAAGTTCCCACTCAGAGAGAGTTGGTTCGCGAGGGTCGGCTGGCGGTGGGGAAGGTACTGTGAGGGGGGGGGGAGGGGGTACACCCCTTCTGTCAACACAAAATAAGTTTTTCGGTTTTCACAATACATTTTCCTGACACAATGTCGCCGTGGAAAAGAGGTGGCGATGGGTCGCCCACAGTCAATCAAAATGGATTGAAAAATATGCAGATTTTTTTCTTGCATTAATTCATAAATTCAGTAATATAATATCTCATGAGATATCTGACTTTATCTTTGCATGCACTGTTATCATACAAAATGTGTCCACTGTAGAATTCGTGTATTTTTTAGAGACTTGATACTTGACCAAGGGAAGTTTATTTCGAAAATGTTCTAATGCCAAAATGTTTTTCCCGTGTGCAGGAAAATGTATTGAACCGTAAAAGATCATGTTTTAATCTTAATAGTTACGAATGATAACCTTTCTGTGTCCGCGTTATTGTTATTTAATGTTCTGACACCCATTCAAACCTAACCTAACATAAACTAACATAATACATCCCAACCTCACCTAAAATAATCAAACTCAACTAATGATATAACTTGTCTCAGTCTACTTTCTTTTGATTATTTTAAATCAAATGGAAGGGTATTTCTCAAGTTTCTAATAAAGGAAAAAAAAATGCAACTTATGTACCTGCTTACGTACTAGTGTACACGTCAATTACATTCCTTGTTATTGAATGTACTGTTTGATTTTTACTATACAGAAAAAATATTTTATAAAAAACATCATCTGACATCTTCCCGATTCCGCGTTCCGACGATTCAACATTTGAATCAACAATCGATCGCTATTCTGCGCCTGGAATATTGAATGTTGAATTGCTGTCATGTGTGATGCTTGGCTCGGAATACCCACAGCATTCTTCCCAACACTTATATTTACATCTGAATGCTGCGGCTGTGTGGACCATTGTCGAGATGAATAATACTCGTTTGCAGCGAAGGATTGGACGATCAAGTACGCTGGGTGTAAATATCAAGATCTTCTGCAAGTCAAAAATAGTTTTCTTAAAATTATCTTGTAGAGTCTGATTAATAATTGTATTTGCACTATATTAACTCTGATAGCTGAATAATTTCTAAAGTTCATTTCCTATGAAAAAGAGGTTGTTGTATTATATGAAAAATATAATAGCAAGCAAAATTCTGTGTGGCTTTGCATAGAAAAAAAAAAAACTTTGTTATGTTTATCTATCAAAGCTAATGAGATTTTGCAGATTCAATTATTAACACGTGATTGATTGATATGCATAATAACTCCTAATATACTGGTTGCGAAAGTATTGATAAAAATTATTTTGTGAATTTAATGTTGATTATTTTTTTTTTTAATTTACTTCAACACATTTTACAAAATATAAGGCAAAAGTCCCGATAAACTACTTTTTAGTAGTTTGACTAACGGGAGCTTGTTATTCAAAACCTTATACTAAATTTACAGTCACGGTTAAGTTAAAATAAAACATATCTAACATACTTAAAACATAAATATTTCTCGAGAATCTTACACAAAAATATTTCTACAAAAAAAAATAATTAAATAAAAACATAAATAAAAAAATAAATCATACATTTTTTTTTTCAATATATTTATTAATTGTTTAATGTTAATGCATTTTTTTAAATTTTATTTGAACAGCTAGGAATCATGTAATCTAAAGTTCTTTGTTCATATTTATTTGTATGCTCAGGAACCATTAACCCTCCATTAAAATTGAAACGAGTATTGTAAGTGTGCTCTAGTCTATTTGTATAATATATAGGTTTGTTAATGTGCTGAAACATAATTTTGTACAACAGAATTGCTCTTACTCAAAGAATTTTTCGACTCTGATAAAAGTACGGAATACTATGCCTTTGTTTGTGTACACATTTATAAGCTAATAATGTAACGAATAAATTTTGCACTGATTGAATATGATTGATGTTTGTTTTACAGGAAAGACCCAGGCTGTAATTCCATACCTTATAACAGATTCTGCTAATGATAAATAATTTATTCGAAGTGTTCAGATTGGAACGAAGATTTTTATTTTAAATAATTTACTAACAATTGATCTTAGTCATACACAAATCTTATTTATTTGTAAATCCCACTTAAAAAACAATCAATAATGACACCTAAATAAACATATTCATTCACAAGTTCAACATTTTCACATGTACACAATACAGGAATGCCATGGTGTAAACAATCTGAAGTGTGTTTTTATTTCTATAGCAATATATACCTTTGTATTGGGGGATCATACGTGGATCAATTTAGATTTTTTTTCATATATAATTAATCCAGAGCCATGAGACTATTTTAAAAGTTCAACGTAGTCTTTTTGTAAAAGATCCATACATGTTTCCAAAGCACTGCTAGGAAATCACCAAAGCAGTATCAACCGCATACGCAAATTGCTTTACATGTCTAGAAATATATTTAATAAATGATAAATAAATAATATACAAAATAGGACTTAAAGTGGAACCTTGAGGAACGCCTGCTATAAACTTCTTTTTTTTACTTAAAGTGTTTAATAGTTTCAATTTCGGTTAAGTAATTTTCAAAGAGTTTTAGAAGTTTTCCTCCAATTCCTATGATTTTTAGTATTTTAAGTAATTTACAATGGTCAATAGTATAAAAAGCCTTTGAGTAATCTATAAATAAGACAAATGCATGTTTTTTATTTATAATTTAAGTCATTATTTATTGAGCTGGAAAACTTTTGAAGCAGCAATTCAGTGCTCTTTTTATTGAAAACCGTATAGATTGGTATCATTAATGGAAAAATCTTCCAAATATTTAACTAATTTTAACTGAATGTATTTTTCAAGAATTTTGTCGAGTAGGTAAAATACTAATTGGTCTGCAGTTACCCAATACACACATTATGATCACCTCCTTTATAGATAGGTTTGATAATACTACATTTTAATTCGTCAGGAATTTTTGCTTGAAAAAAAATTCTGTTAACAAAATGGGTAATAATGGAACCTAAGGTTAAAATTTTTTTAATGTTACTCATCCTGATATTATTAATTCCTAAAGAGATTTTCACTTTCCTAACAAAGCTCCCTGTATCAACCATTGTAGGTCTTGGTAGGTACATGCTTTATGGCATATCCTCCAGTTCAAACCCAGTTGTCCTGTAGTTGCACTTATGTAACACATTGTAAACACTTTCAGAGAAATAATCAACAAAATCATTAATTACATTTTCTTTTGTTCGATCTTTCACCAGATGTTCGGAGACAACTTCATCACAGTCATTTTTACAATTCATTCTTAAAATTTAATTATGTTTCTCCCGTTCCAAGTTTTTTTTTTAATCTTGAACATAGTTTTTAAATTTATAATTACAGTACAAAGTTTTTAATTCACTAAACAATTTATTTAAAACATTTCTAAAACACTTATATTATTTTTCATACTATTTGTTTGTTGGAGCATTTTTCCAATGTTTATATAAAAAGTTTATTTTTCATCTTATTCAATACATCCTTAAATATCCAATCATTTTTAGCAAAAGGTCGTGTTTTTTACTTATCACTAGGAAAATCATCATGATAATTCTTAATTTTTGAATAAATAATAAAAAAGTCTTTCACCTCTAGAAGTAATTTCCAATCACAATTATGAATACTATTATCGATATGTCTTTGTGGTAGAATCGTTTTGTTAGAGTTTACTTGTTCTATAGAGTTGAAGTGAATATTTACAGCCGTCGTGTAGTGATCGGAAATGTTATAATCACATATACATGCAGAGATTGAACTCGCGTCTGCGGCTGCTCCAACAGATTGCCTTCCATTTAACCTTGCAAAAAAATGGTCGATACATTAAATTTGTAATTGAAAAACTTCCTTTAAATACTAACTGCATCATTGCTTCTGATTATTCATATTTTTTCCATGGAATTGTTTATATTAAACATATTTGTGTATGATTTTCCTTTCTTTGTTAATTTTTTATTTGTATGTATATTAATATTTCTGCATTACTAAATAACATGTGCGTATTGTACTGATAAAAAAAAATAATGTGTAAGGTCCAATTAGGGCGTAAATAAATAAATAATACAAAAAATTGTTTAAAAGATGCGCAATACAGAAAAAAATACACTAAATAGATAATTCACAAAGAACATAGAAAACAGCTAAAATAAATTAAAATTACTTCAGATTGCAGATGTTCTCTGCTTTCCTTGGGGTGGTACTGTCTGACATTTTTAATAAACAAAAAAAATAGCGCACTGGGATCGTTTAAAAACGTTTTAAATGACAACACCAAGATGGCTCAAAGGAAGATTATTGTATTTTTTAAAAAAAGTACAATGGTTCAATGCATGTTTTTTACTTTCACCAAACGGTATCCAGAAGTTTGTGGTACTTCCCGGAAAGACATGATTCAACAGTTTACATCGCATTTTAAGACAATTTAAACTTCTTTATTATTCAAGGCTTTATAAGAAAAAATACATGAAATGGGATTTTTTTCTGTTTCAGAAATTTATGTAACGAAATAGCCATGTTTAAAAATGAAACAATGAAATAAAATTCACAGATCAAAATTACAAATAATTTTTTTTTAAAAACGTAAAAAATTAGTAATGATGCTGTTCTTTTGGATATCATTGTTTATTTACAAATAATTATTTGTCAAATCTGAATTTGAAACATAACCTCATATCTAAATGTACACTGATATACTTGTTTCAAATATATAGGCATAAATCTACATATTACATTATTCACGAATCAATTGTCGAAAAGCTACAAACGTTATTCATAAATCATTTGCAAACATATTCTAAGTTGGACACATGCTTCAACGCTCGAAATTCTCCCAAATAAGCCTTAAATACGCAGTAAATCGCTTCCCGCGTTCCACAATGTATTGGATTATTCATTTATAAATTGAAACAAATAATTATTTATAATTTCTTCAAACGATTGGTTTTCACTTTGTGGTGTCATTATTAATAATTGAATTAAATAATGTACCTTGTATTCACCACTTTACTAATATAAATATATCTACATAATGTGGAACCTAATGTGGAACCTTGATGAACGCCTGCCGTAAACTTTTTTTTTACTTAAAGTGTTTAATAGTTTCAATTTCGGTGATTCAATTTTTCAATTTTTCAAATGAGACCCTTGACCATGTATTCTTTAATTGTAAAAATCGTTCGCCCTTCAAAGGCATTTATCGTTTACTTCTTAAAATCACCCACCAATCTCCCCTTAATATCCCATATTTACTGTCTCTCAATAATTCTCGCATTTTCTCAGTTCTATATAAGTTCATAGACTTGAATGACTTCAATATTTGAGATCTCCTATTCTCTTATAGATTTTACATAAAAATACAAACATTTTCTTAATTTTAATGGCACATAGCACTCTCCTTAGGGTGAATTGCCTTATACAAAAAAAATTATGTTATATATATATTATCTTGACGGCCTCCATGGTCGAGGGGTAAGGCTCTCGACTACGAATCCGAAGGTCGCGGGTTCAAATCCCGGCGTGCGCAAGTAATTTTTATTTAATTAATTTGTGTTGTTTCACAATTAATTCATTTAAAAATAATATATAGTATATTTGCGCACGTTCCAGAGTGGAAGATACTCTCAGTATCGCCCTGGTGAAAGACCACCATTCAGAATTGAAACGTTGCTTGAAATGGCTTATAGCCGTGTTTGGTGACCAGATCTGAATAGCCAGGTATTTCCACTTTTCCCCACCTCCCCTTCTCCTTCCCCTCCCCAATCCCTTCAGCCTCACAACGTTCCCCAATTGGGAATGCCATAGTCTAACTGGCTCCAGACGGTTGGGAGCAGTTAGGGACTCTTGTGCGGTAGACATATAAAAAAAAATCTTTATATTAATAAAGCGTTGAATAGAAAGTACATTATTTAATTAATTTATTAATTAATAAATTTCTGACAACAAACTTCAAAAACCTTGATTTTGCCATAGTGACGAACATGTTTAGTTCCAATTAATTAAATGTCTACAATATTCTGCCAAGCAGTACCTACCTAGATGAACGAGGAAGAGGAAGATTAGAAATTAAGTACCTGACTTATTGCCCAGCGAATATTAAAAATGCCCTAATTAGATTTGACAGTGTATTTCGGAAGACTACACCTACATAAAGTTTGTTTTCACCAGAACCTCCTTAATGCTTTTTCGCAATGTAGTCACATTTTGAAAGAGTGTGTTTGTGACAAATAATTTTGATAACTTTTTTGATCGTGCGAAAAACTTGAAATACGAGTATACGTCGCGCGTCATTTTTATGCCTGTATGTGAATAAGAAAATCGCACGCCTCTTGTTGTCCTTCGTCTTTAAATGTTCATGATTTAAAGAAAACAATATGAATCGAGCTTTCAAATTACACGGTTCAAGTATCACTTTTAATCGACTGCGCTGAACTTAATCGGCCGTAGTCGAATTGTTGACCTCTCCTCGACAAACCGGAATTCTCACCAAAGCCGGAGTGAAGAGCGTTCAATTTTCAATGTTCAACGATAATAATTTAATTCGCATAAATACGAAAACAAAGCCAGCAGGTCTGAAAGATCCCATGGCGATCCTGTTTACACAATTGCGGGTACTCGAGAAATCACTCGCTCCTAAATCCTTTGATACTGATATAGGCCGGTCGGAATTATTTCAAGGAAAGCACTCGAGAAGGGTTCGTACTTTCGTGCCCCTACCGAATGTTCGAATAAGCGGCTTTCACAATTGATGTCAAGAAAAAAAAAACTCACGAGGGCCTTTGAAAGTTTTCTTTATCGATACAAAAACGATGTTTTACAAAATTCGTTTTGAAATTACACATATAATATATACCGACATGTATTTTATGTGATAACGCATAAGAGACCCGATTAACCAGGGTGAGTATATGCCATACACAATTAAGGATTTTAGATAAGTAGAGAGAGGATAGATATGGGGAAGAGCAAGGTTGATTGGTTGTTCAGATCTGATCATCAAACATAGCCAAATCCATTTGAAGCAATCGGTTACCTTACCTTTCTGAAAAGAGGCGCCAATATTGCTTGATTTTTTAAATTTATTCATCTTTATGTGGAATAATCGAGTTACACACGTTCAACGTTACACTTCTTTAGTTAGGTAGAATCGAAAATGCATGGGCTTAAAGTTAAGCGAAACGTGATATGCACGCACAGATGGCGATTATACAAATATTTCAGAACAAAACACTTTTAGCCCTTAACGCTTTTATTGTATGTGTTAGTTTTAAAATAATATATTGTATTTTCATAAGTTTTTTGAAAGACTTATGAGCTTTAAATCTACAGTCTGTTCCGTTTCATATTCCGTCGGACAACCGCCAACAAATAATTCATTTCAATATTTAAAATCATTAGGTTTTAAAATGCTTTTTTTTCTAAAATATTTCAATTAGCGCCATCTGCGAGCGCGGATTACGTTTCGTTTAACATTTAGTCAAATTCTCTTAAAATAATATTATGAAGTTAAAATAATAATTCTTACCACCTAAATAAAATTCACACAATTAAAATTCTTTATTTGATAAAGTTCAAAAAAATGTGTACCTATTCAACTCTCACAAAAAACATGAATGCAAAATTTTGATTCTGTGTTTATTAAAAGATCAATGATAACATTGAAATCAATACCAAAAACAAGAATTATGAAGAGGCCTGCAGACCGTTCAAAGCTCAACACCTCAACCCCCCAAAGCCGATCGCCTTTCAAAATCTCAAAAAGCTCCCCGCATAGCAGCAAATTAAGCCTTACACTAACGAGCTTTAGAGAACTTGTATCGCTTACAAAGCTAAACAAACCACCATACTCGTTGAACCATTCATAAGAGAAGAAGAAAAAAAGCTCGAGTGGGTTTTTAGAAAATATTTTAATGTGTAAATAATACGTGGTTGGTGAGTCGAGTGGTCAGGGGATGAAAGGAAAAATCTTTGTAGAAAATATTAATAATATACCTACCCCTAATTTCTATAGCGCTGTTTTTGCAAAGTATCACCTCGAGGACGATTCACAAGGCTGGAATAGTAGCCAAAAGCCATGGCTAAAGTAATTCAAACATACTAACTTATGCATTAAAACAATACTTAAAAAGGAGAAAACTTGTGTTTTTTAATGGATACTCGTACATATCGCGGATTATATGGTACATGCATTGTAAGATTTAGAGATATGAATAGTGAAAATATGTTAATTCTTATATTTTATACAGCTCCGTTTTCATGAATAATTACCCCATGGACCTTTTGGCCAGATTTGTAGTTATTTGAAAAAAAAGTGGCTTTTTATTTTATTTTAAAGCCTACACATATATGATTTTGGAGAGAAAACTATTGTCCTTTGCTTTTATGAAATGAAAACAAACGAAATATTACAATTGCTTGCTCTCAATTTTCTTTCGATTTGCAAAAAATATTAAGAGCAATGGGATTTGAACGCTGGGATCTACTAACTACTCTAACCTTTGAATTTTAATTGGTGTCTCATCGGGCCGGTCAATCCATTCATTAATTGCTCAGTGAACATTGCCGATGCGCTGCTGTATCTCCTATATCAAATATAATCCTGAAAACTATAATTCTATATAAACTCCATGGTGTTTGAAGGTGTATTTATGCACTTTGTTTTAACTTTTGCCCACTAGAGCGATTTAACTTCGTGTACTTAAAGCTTGTAATATAAAAAAAATATGTACAGATATTACATCTGCCCAAGAAATAAAAATACTTAATAGTAATTCCTCCTTGGGTTCGTGACGTCACCCACCCTTACGTAGGTTTTAGGGGAGCCCCACTCGAATCTGAAACAAAGAGCCCGTGGGACCGCCGACCGTGGGATACAGGAACATAGTCCTACGGAACTCCGGGAGTCAAGGGTGCTTGAGACAAGGGCCGAGTAGAGCAAAGTTAGAAACTGAGATTACCTTACCTACCTACTATATTATTCAATGCAATTAGATCAATCGCACTGTTTAATTATTGACACACGAATATGATATTTCGGGAGATCAATTTCAACTACAACTGCTACTAGAATTAATTACTAATTTCAATATGTGATTATCATAGTGCATTTATATAATTAAAATATATATGTATTCATTGTATTAATTGTATTATTGACTAACCTTCTTTATTGCTACTCATCCAGTTCGGATTTCTGCCGTAGACCCAGAAATTTTGAATTGCTTTTCTTCACCCAACATTCTTCTAATTATGGGAACTATTCACCACTGTCCAGAATATCTAGACGTGTTAGCTTAAGCGAGAATAATATCTAATAATATGCCGAACATCATGAACTTATTCTAATCAAACCCTTGTCCAGGATTTGACTCGAATTTTCTCTCAAACGAATACGTTTGCCCTATTTTTGTCATTACTTTATTCATACATTATGTGCGTACTGTTCTTCACGAAATTATTTATTAATATTAATCGCGTTCGAAATTGTGAGTTTTGATAGCGGGTAGGCGGCGGACAGACACACATATCGTCGCCCATGACTCAAACAGTCATATCTCGTATTTAGAAACTTTCCAGGAAAACCAAAAAAAAGCATAATTTATACCCCATTAGCGAAATATGTAATAAAAAGTAAAACGATCCGGCAAAAAGGCGATTTATTGGTTCTCCTGGAAAGTTCCTCAATATGAGATACGCCCGTTTGTGTTGTGGGCGACGATATGGAACAGAGTGCGAAGGACAAAGATTTGGCGCGCCAATTTTATTGTAATATCGGTAGCCGTGAAAACTCCCCGGCAATACAAGGCAATACGTCGACAAGAATAGGCAATACACGACAACGTTGGCCAATATTGCCCGATAATACCTAAATTTTGAAGGAAATATCTTGACGGTCAGACATTACCGTAAAAACATGTTTGTTCGAGTTATTTTGCCGTGTTCGGTGACCAGATCCGAAAAGGCAGGTGCACCCCGATCTTAATTTTTCTCATTTCCTTGCTCTCTCCACTCCCTTCAGCCTTAGAACTTATCCCAATTGGGGTTGCCCTGGTCCACTGACTCTGGGCAGTTGACTCTTTTGCAGGACATATTCGCATGAAATTGACCGGTCAGTGGCTGAGTTGGAATCGCGTTTGGGTCTCACCCAGGCGTCGTGAGTTCAATTCCTCGGCTGGCTAAGTCCTCCATTACGACACAAGAAACATCTTCCGTTTACTGTGGTGGTAGTAGGAGATTTTCAAATATTGCCAGGTTATTCGTAACCAGGGAATGTTTGTCTTTCTTTTTAAAATAGTAAAAAAATAGTAAAACATAAAGTTCTGTTATAATAATCAATTTAATTGTATAGTAGGTATCACAAACCCAAAGTGACGGGGGTAATTGGGTTTTTAGGTATGTACCTAGCGAGTATTACGAGATTACAATGATTTATTCGGATTCCAAAATTATTTTATTATGCGTCGTACAAACAAGTACAAACAAATTTTCAATACATTTATTTGTTAGATAATTTTACAATACTAACTTGAAATTTACTTTTTCACTTATGGTACTTAACCCGAATGATTGCCTAAAAATTATTAAAATTTTATGCATTTTAATTATTTTGTTCATTTATTTTTAGATGGAAAAATTTCTTTTTTAAATACATACGAGTATGCGTAGACCTTTTTCTATTTTCTAATTTCGTCTGGAAGGCAATTATATAAATTGCCCCCCCCTCCTCTGGTAGCTAATGGATTGCTTGCCATATTGTGAAGATTTGGTGTTTAAAGGTATATCATCTCATTGTAGTGTAAAGTGTGTGTGTGTGAGTTTACTATTTTTATTAAATATTAGAGACAAATATTATACTCGTTTATTGTTAACTGTTTTGTTTTTTTTTACAATTTTTTGTGGATATTCTAGAATTAAAGTTAAACAGCTTTTTGATTACGTAATTAGTGAATTAATTGTAGCAGTTCCCATTTTTTGGTTCCACACCTTCTAGCAAGCGATAGGTTGTCGAATCGTTAAGGATATGAAATCCATAGCAAGGAGAAGATATACTCTTTCGTGGGATTTTCACGAGAACTTTTTATAATTAATGAACTTTTGTTCAATATTTATTCATACTCTTTCTGAAAATACAGATTATTCATCACGGTAAATAAATAATATCAACAGTCGACCAACAAACACGAAATAGAATGATGTTATCGTAGTCGGCGAAAATAAAAAGTTCCGATTGACAATATTCACTGCACAAAGCGAAACTCGATTTTCAATATCGAATGGCCGATCAGGGAAGAAATTCTCGCCGGCTGGAATTTTCAACTGCGGGGTAAAATGTGATTTTCTGTAAAATATACCCAAATAATAATAAATAATGTAATAAAACTACACCTTTTTTTTATAACCATGGAATTCATTTTAATTTTTACGCCCTTCCGGATTCGCTTAGCCTAAACTTCATCGGGGTACAAAATTAAGCTAGACAAAAAATAAATAGTTTGTTCTTATATATATATATATATATACATATAGAGGGAGACACAATATAAAAATAGAATAATATAATAGTGAGATAGCAACAGATTATATTTAAAGTATAACAGAGGAAAGTTTAAAGAATATATATTATAAATAACTAAAAGTGGTTTATTGAATTAAATCGCAGGGACTTTCCAATTTAATTTATCTAACCTAAAACTTATCTCTACGAGTAAAGACTTTTAACTAAGATTTATAACTAGTGACTTAAAACCGTAAATTGTAATAGTTACTTACAACTTATAAATACTGATTTCTGATGAGTATTGTTTAGGTTTATTACAGGAACAACTTTTTTTTCAGTTTGAGTTTGTACCCTTATGATGCTTGTGTTAAGCGAAACCGGTCGGTTTAACCACGAGAATTTAAAATAAATTAAATTCTCGTGGTTATAAAGAAATTCATTGTTTTATTTTCATTAAGAATAACTTTGTTTACACCACTGTTTATCCTGATGAGGAAAGCTTTGCTTACGAAACATATTGATATTTGTATATTAAAAATTAATAAATTACTATGTAATCACCACCAGCATTGACGAAAACATCGCTTTCGAAACATGTTGATATGTATATATTAATAAAGTGGTGATTACAAAGTAATTTTTAAATCATTTATTAATTTTAATTTAATTTAATTTTAATGAATTATTATTTTTTTTTTTAAATTACTTTGTAATCGTCATTTTATTAATATATACATAGCAACATGTTTCGAAAGCGATGCTTTCGTCAATGCTGGTGGTGATTACAAAGTAATTTTTAAATAAGAATTATTTTTGAAGAAATTACATAAATCAACTATTTTTTTCCTAAAGCATTAAAAATCAGTACGTATTGAACAGTAAAGGTTGGACAGTTAGGGGGGTAGGGCGTTTACCTGGCTGAGTACACGTGATTTTTTTTAATGTTTGAATTTGATAAATACAAAAGAATAAAATTACGGAAGAGCAAAATGTTTTATCGTGCAAGTAATTAAAATAAGTTATTACCAATTACTATATTTATTCACCAATTCCTTGAATTCATTGTCGTGAAAATAAACACTGCAATCTGGTCGATATATTAATTTGGTAATGATAAGCGAGTTTTACTTTTTTTTTCAATCCTATATGATAATAATTAACTTTACGTATAAACTACATCTTTATCGGTTTGTATATTTTTTTTACTGATGTGTATAATACAAAACTGTATGATTATACGTATATATTGTATTTACATGTTTTATTTTGTCTATTTACTTGCACTTTTATGTTGTCTACATGCTTTTAATTATAAAATTTCGTAGTTCAATGTTTGTGTGTATTATAACCAGGTACAAGTTTTATTATTTATTCCATGCTTTGCATCTCAATGTTAAGTAATAATAAAATGAATGTACTTATGCTATTATTAGGTACTAGTTATTTTTTACCTACTAGTATTCCATATCCAAATCGGGAGTAAAAAAAAATAATAAGTTTCCGGATATTTGGTTTCTTCTGACAACTCAGGATGATGTTTTTTTTAATGGATTTTCAAACATTTTTAGAAAACCGTAAACGCTACGGGGATGTAAACCGAAATTAAAAAACCCACCCGGGCTGCGTTAAAAAAATATGATGGCTTGTTTTGACATATTTTATCAACCACCGCGTGACCAAAAAGTTTAGCAACATTAATTAGAATTTTTTTTCATCGCCAACAAGAGAAACCAAAAAAATAAACAAATGCTGTATAATTTAGCTTAATTTCCGACAGCAGCTTTAAAAAATACTGACGTGCGTCACTAAAGTTTATCAATACCGGATTGTATATTAACAATACTGAAATCGGTCGTGATAGAACGGAGGCTATGGACAAATCACGCTGAATAAAACGGATGAAGAACATCTTCGTAATTCGCCCTAGGAGATTATAATGGCAGGATTTCGGGAGAAAAATATTCATGTCTACATTTTAATATTATCCTGATATACTAAAGTTTATGTATTTAAGTGCTAAATAGTTCTACATGTATTTCTTCAACTTAAAAAATCTTTTGGAGTCCAGCTTTTCCTAGGTAGGGAAAACTGATAAATTTAGAAGGAAAAAGTTTCCATCTCTAATAAATTTTTGGCGACTATCACCAATCCAAAGTCGGCAGTTATATTTGAGTCGTATGCCAATCTCTGTTTCTTTGTACAGCAAAGTCTCGCTTAAAGGTAGATATTGTGACGGCAATGTGCCGGTAATAATCTGATCGGTTAGTAGCTCAGTTGACAAATGCGTCGGGTTCCCACCCAGGGCTAGTGAATTCGATTCCTCTGCCAGTCAAGGCCTTCATCATTGCACAAGCAATATTTTACGTTTATAATGATAATAGTAGTTAGATTAAAATATTTCAGGTTATTTGTAGCCTGGATTTGATAGCCTCTCTTTAAAAAAAGTTGTTCGGGCACATTTATTCCGCTTCAATTAGTAATTCTATCCCACTTTTAAAAGCGCGGACCATTACGCCACAGAGATCGTCACCTAATTCATAACCACCCTGTTCTATTTTGTGGACAGTCGTGCCACCATTGTCGTTGTGCGTGTATCCGAAAAACGAAATGAAAAATGAAAATTGAAAAAAATAATATTTTTTTAAATCTCCACGTCATCATTCTGTTGTGAAATGGAAAAAACTTTGATTAATAATCAACTGGTTTGATCGGTGTCTGTCACCCTCGCCGGCCTCGACCAATCACGAAGCTCCAGTCCCGGGTAGGTCGGCACCTACCGGGAAAATGGAATTGTGAAGGCGAACAATCCGAATATAATACCCCATAGACACGAGGAGAAATTAATAAAGTTTTGTAATGAAATATTTTTGAGTTTCTTACCCTCAGTAGGTACGTAAATAATTTCGTGAAATGAAAAAAATCGACTTGTGCTGAGAGGAAAGATTGATTCTCACGTGTTGTGTATTTCTAAGGTGAATCAGCAGTTTCTCATTCATAAACAACTACTCGTACATCATATAAAATTCTATAGAATATCATCTTAACTATAAAGCAGAAAATCACATTGTGTGTCTCTGTGAAATATCTGGAACAACATCATTTTCACCTTGCACTATGGAGATTTGAAATATTCACCTTCCTCTCAATGAAGTTGAAAAGCATAAATTGTTTATTAAAAATAATTTATTATTTCGAAATTTTGATAGTATTATTACGCAATATGATAAACATAATGTTTTTTAAATAGAAAAATATTCTATAAATTTACACAGGCTTAGCTTTTATGAAAATTTAATCAGAAATATTACTTTTTCTGACAGTCCTATTGTATGTTTTACAAAATATTTAAAATACGAATATGATTTTTATAACTGGGGAAAAATATTATTAATCTTTTCTAGTCACGTTTTTGTAAATAAACTTAACCAAAGATTTATAATCCGCATTAAAAAAATTAAAAAAACATTAAAGTTACGTAGTGTTTATGAGAAAATTAAATTACACACTGTTTTTTTTTTTTAAATTTATCTCATCGACATGTTGAAGAAAAACCTTCACAGCATTTTTTAAGATATTCAACTTTTTAAATGTTTTTGTAAAACATGCATAGAACGGTCAGAAATGTGCAATATTTCTGATTTTATTTTGATAAACACGCCCATTCAAATAAAAAAAAAGGAATAAATATTTTTCTCTTTAAAAACACCTTGTTTATCGTATTGCACAATAATATTATCATTATTTTGAATTTATAAATAATAACTCTCCAACGTCCCTCTCCCGATAAGGAAAAAAAAATCGAAAAAAATAGTGCCAGAAGACACAGAAACCCAATTGTTTAGCCCATATTTTTCAGTAAATATTTTCTGAAAAATATGGAACAAGCATGTTTTTATATAAATGAATACGAAAATAGTTTAAAAATTCATATGAAATCAAAACATTTTTATTTTTTTCACAAAATTATGTAATATTGATATACGGTCTCATATTCGATCAAAATATAAAACACATAAATGAAACTGCAAGGATCATCACAAAATAAACCCAAAAATGTGTTCAAGCAGGCCATAAAATTCAAACACGCTTCTTGACAAATCTTTAAAATATACAACAAATAAAACTTCCCTAACGGGACTGTCAGCGCAAAAGCTCCATGTGTCCAGCGTCGAAATGATGTGCTTTAAGCTATGTCATTTCCTGTTGTGATCCATCACGGCCGATTCTCTACCCGCTAATTCTTTGTCGATCCGTAAAGGCAATGTTACATTTTGTATTTAATCCCACGCACGTTTTGTCAGAGCTTTGAGTGAGTCAGGCAAAAAGCTCACAGACGGAATAATTAAAATTATGGTTGATTTCTCCTTGAATTGTGCTTAAGTTTCAGTAAAGATCCGGTTGCGTGGTAATAGATTTAAAAAGTTTTAAACAACCCGCGTTATATTCAAACAAGTCATAAGAACAAGAAAAAAAAAGTTTTAATAGTTAGTAAAAAATCAAAATTGTTTTTTTTTTTTTTTATTTCGAGGGCATATAAGTAACTACATATAGATACATCAATATAATTACAACATTATGTAGAAAATTTATTATCTTGTTTATGTGTTTTCTTTCAGCGATACATAAGTTTTATTTTTATTGTGTAATATTAATTATATACAGTGGGAACTTATACCCGCTAAGCCATTGCAAGTAGCTTATCAGCAAGAGTTTATTGTAACAATATTATATAATACAACAATAAATAACAATCATCATACAAATGTAGAGCAAAATTAGGATATAGAGGCGCATGCATGTTGTGATCAATGTACATAAGTTGGATTAAAAATTAAAAAAATATATATATTATGGAAAGAGCAATACAATTTTCTTATTGAGATACTAGAGTCCAATTTTACAACACCAATTTAAATATTATTATAAAAATATCAATATCATAAAAAATATCAAAATTATAAAAGTACCAATATTACAAAAAATATCAATTTAATAAAAATATCAATTTTATAAAAATATCAAAATTTAAAAAAATATCAACATTTTAAATATCAACGTTGTAAAAAATACCAATATTTTTAAAATATCAATATTATAAAAAAACAATATTTTTAAAATATCAATATTATAAAAATATGAATATTGTAAAAATACTAACATTGTAAAAAATATCAATATAATAAAAGTATCAACATTATAAAAACATACAGTACAGTTTAATAACATGCATCAGGAAATAATGTTCATAATTATACGTAATCCAATCACATAACATTTGGTTGACATAATTCTGAATACTTAACCTTACTGCAATAACTGTCACTTATAAATTGATTTTTAATTTATTTTTTAATCATTAAGGCCGTTTGGCTTTTCATTATGAGCGTGTACAAGATAAAATTCAAGAACATCTGTAAATAACAAAACAAGAATAAGCGTCTATTGAAGGTATATATGAATTAGAACTGAAAAAAAAATTGTAACACAAATAAGTTAATAATATTACAAATTAAACGGTTTATAATATTTCTATTAAAAAGCAAGTCACTTTGTTTTTAATCCACTTTTATTTTATTTTTTTATTTTTTTTATTTTTATTTATTTCTGCCGAATCGTCTTCAGGACATAGAAGTATGTTCTAAGAAAAAAATTAATAAAAGTGGATGAAAAACAAAGTGACTTGTTATTTAATACATCATGCCAATCCACAATGTGTTTGCTTATTCTGAAAATCTATAATATTTCTATACATCATAAATATATTTAATTACTAAATACGTAATCATAACTTCATAGTACTTAATGATAAATATAAAGAAGAACATCCACAGTGAGTTTATCAGAGCAGATAAATGGGGGATCTCTTTAATAAGGTATTTCTTTAACTTGGTAAGATTTTGGTTGAATGGACTTTGGCAAATATCGTCGAGGCACTACAATAGCAAATGATCTATAGTATATCAAACAAAGTGCACTCAAACCATAATAATATAATATAACCATTTCGTCAGTAAAGTTATTTGCGTATACTTCTTCATCAATCCAGATTTTCATTGGAGATATTTCTTAAATTCCTTGGCTGATCCTTTCCCTTCCAACGATGGCTTTGAATCACATTTGTATCAGCTAGCCGCGTCGCGTATTCATCATAATCAAGAATGCGTATATTTATTTTGCAAGGAGACACCTAGTATTACTCTTCTCGAACTTTTGCCAAAATTTTCATATCAAGTGGTAAAATTAGCAATATTTTTTTCCATTCGCCTTACAAAATCTTTTGAATTGTTAGTAGATTTTCCGGTAAAATATGTTGCCATTCTAACAGGTATCTAATAGGTTTTACAAATAATAAAACACAGTATTTCAATATGACAGAGTAGAAGTATATTATATCTATTTTTGTGATGTCTAAATCAAAACTTTGGATTCTTCACTAAGGAAAATATTTAATTTAATAAATTTGACAGTAATTTTCCATTGTAATAATGTGCCATTTTAATATTATTTTCACGATTCGAAAAACGTAGAAGTTGGATGGGATAAAAAGCAAATTGACTTTTCCTTTCATATGTCCTAATAATATGAAATGTGATGCAAACTAATGACGGAAACCTGTATATTTTTGGTTTTAATTTTCGATCTCAACACGTTAAAGTTTTCTTCTGAAGGACTTTTTTGGTTATGTTTAATTTAATTTCTTCAATAAATGTATCATTACTTTGTAGTGTCATTATTAATAATATTGATAAGAAATATTTTGTGTACATCACTGTTTAATATATAAATATATACATGTTTCGGAAGCGAAGCTTCTCATCAGAATATACAGTATACTAAGTAAAAATTTGGTATTGATAGTCAATTAAATATTATTAATAATCAGATATATTTTTTAAATAGCTATCTCTTAAATTTATTTTCATATTAATACCAATATTTCGAAGATTATTAGTGAAAATTATAATAATAATAACTATTATTAATAATTTTTTATGTTTTGATATTGTCTAAAATTTATTTTCATTTAACAATTTTGTTTTTTTTTTTTAATTCTAATATAAATTTATTATTTAATACTTACTTACTTATCTTTTCTTTTATTAGCATGCTGTATATCCTGAGGAGGGAAGCTTCGCTTCAGAAATATGCTATAAATATTTCTTATTAATTTTATGTTTATTTTCAGCTGAAGGAAAAATTAGATTGAAAATGTGTTATCACTCGCATGGCCGCTTTTCTAGAGCTTTAAAGGGGCGAAACTTTAATAATGGAGCTTACGCGTTTTGATGGCACCCCTTGTCAACGAGGGATATTCTGCAACCATTTTTAATTTTAATAAACGCAGCGATGCATGAAAGGGGATGATGTTAAATTAACCGACGCGAAGCATATGACTTCAGGAACTTTTCAGTAACTGCGTCAATTATTAGCAATTGATCTCTACCTTCTCACAAAATCCATTGTACATACAGTTCGGTATTATAGATCAATGAACTGGCGAATGCAATTTGTTTGACATAAGTTGCAATAATAGATTGTCTGTAGTTAGTGATAAGACAGAGTATTGGAAAAAAATATTTGTACAGCGCCCATGACGCGATTTTTGAGAAAAAAGCGCACTTAAAAAATCATGAAAATATTATTATTTTATATAGTTATGTTGATTGTGCCATAGACTTACTAAATCCGGAGAGCGTAATTTTTTTATACTCAATACATAAAACGTAGGCAGATAAAACGGCCTCAAATAGAAACAAAATATCTAAGGAACATTTCCTAATGGATTCTACGAAAATCCTCATTTAGGTACTGAAAACAATATGAGGTGATGAGAGATTCCCCTCTACTGTTTTCAACTGACAACTATTTCTCTATGAGCATAGGAGTTTTGGTGCATATTTAATTGTAGGTATGATTTTAAAATTACTAATTTTAGAGACGCCAGCCTTTTTATTGCAATAAGAATATGAGATGTCAGGCAGTAACTAGGTAAGAAGGTAAAAGTTTTTCATAAAAAAAATAACAATTTATTAGAATATCAGAACACATTGTGTGACGTTTGTCATTATCATGAACTCATGAGGTATTAACAGTTCATTCTGATAACCTTTTTTCAAAATTACAATGTGTTCATCATTATATGAAACGGGAAATGAGCTATAATTTTTTGATTATCAAAAATTCCTTAGCTACTACTAATCACCAACTGATGCAAAAATGAAACATTACAGATTATGGAAAACTTCAAAAGGTCAACCTGTAAATTAAATTACAGAGAATAAAACGTTCCCACCCAAAACCACCCCTTCACTCAGCTTTTAGAAGTTGCTCATTTTCATTCTCCCCCCCATCACAAAGGAGAATATCTTTTCTAAAATTTTAATTTTCACAAGTTCCATTATTTCTAACTTTGAGAGAATTCCATTCTTCGCGTTTGAGCTACGCTCCTGGATGCCTTTCAGCCCCGCAGAATGGCTGGGGTATACATTAAAGGCTCTTTTCAAAGAATTTTGTATAAAATATAATATTCCCCATTCTTAAGGCCATAGCCCATTGATGTGGAAGAAAGAGGAATGCTTGGAGCCAAGAAGCGAGCGCTATTCAGGCCATTTCGACTCCATTCTGTTGACTCCATAAAAGTGGTATTGTTGCCATCTAGCGGAGACCGAAATAAGCAATAGTCATTGTGAAAAGGATTGCGCGTCACTCGCCTTCAAGCAAGGAACTCCCCTTGGAGTCGTGTTGGAAAATCCACAACCAAACAACAGAATATTATGTTCCTGTACAAGGGAAATTCCTTCTGAAAATGGCATCTCTTCAAAATGTCAACAAAGGTTTTTCTCAAAATAATCGGGAGTAAACTGGTGAGGTACAATATTCACAGGTTTCATGGGTACTTGTGCGTACATACAGATTTACGTGTAGGTATGTACAGTATTATGTTTCTATTTGGAAACTACGTCCGATGAACAAAACACTCCATTATTGTGAAACCTTTGACTTGAGTACAAAGAATTCGGCTCAATTGTTTTCAATATCTACTTCTTTATAAATAGTCATGGTTGTATCCGGATAGGAGAGGACCACTAAGAGTCTCATTTATAGAGCCCCTTTCGTTTTATTTTTTTTTTATTGAAAAATTATTAAAACACGAAATGAAAAAATGCCCAAAATCAGATATATTTTTTTAATAATATTCGATTATTAATAATATTTAATTGATTATTAACAATTTTATTTTTTAATTATTTGTCAGTACTAAACTTGTAATTATTTTTAGTGGGTAAATTGTTTATCTTGAAAAGGGGAGTTTAGCTCCCGAAACATGTAGCTATTAGTATATTAAACACACTGGTTTTAAACAAAGTAATTATTATTAATTTAATTAAAATAATACATTATTTTATATTTTGCGGGCGCAGATTTCCATGAGAGAATTGAAAAATTTAACAACAATTCGTTTAAGTATAATAAACCCGTAACAATATGCTTCCTGGAAGTGCACTGCGCAATGAAAGGCAGAATGTTAGAGAGAGAATGCGGTAAAGAAGCCACGAATATGTATTAAATGAAAGGGATGGAGTTCTTTTTATTTACCCTGATAACAGGCAGTGGTTGCTGAAAGGCGCTGAAACTTTTGTGTCTTGGGCAACGTGGCACTATACACTTCTGCAATTGTATTCCAACCTATTGTGTAAATTATATCAGAATAACAACAAAAAGGAAATGGGCTCGCGAACAATGATTGTTATAACCCTCATAATTAATTAATTAGTAGTCTTTTGTTACACAAATGGAATTCCTTATATCGTGTTTCGTATAACAGTTTTGTTAAGTCAGCCATCGACCAAATATATTTTAAATAGGTTAGGTAGATACTTACACTACTTGTATTTTAAATTTGAATGGTGATATAAAAAAATTGAACATTCTTAATGGAATTAAATTTTTATTAGATTCTTTAAAAAACTCTTAAAAAGCAGATAAATGATTTTCCCATGTCACGTGTTTTTTACGATCATCTCATCTCATTTCCAACTACAGTCTCATCAAGCAGCCTACTTATAATTTTTTTACTAAGAATAAAGACAAACTTTCTCGGATTATGAAAAATCTGAGAATATTAGAATTCCTCTTATGCTGCTAGTGGGAATCAGCAAAAAATATTGCTTGCTTGTTAAGCTTGAACCCGCGACGCCTATCTAACCGCATTAAAGGTTAAGTTCTTGTCGACCATCATACAGATCAATTGATCTATTTAAAAGCAATTTTTTAATGATCGTTAGATTTAATAAATTCGAATCAAGTGCATTGAGGTAATCACTGGTTTTAATCGACCAAATATTAACTATTCGACAGAAAATCAGTAGGGTGTCTCAATGAAAACTATCAAAAGATGAGGTTTAGATTTTTTACTCAGGGTTTTTCCAGGTCAAAAAAAAAACTATTTTAAAACCTTTCCATCGTGAGCTGTAGGACTGAAATAATCCCTCAATCATCTGCGAATAATTCAAGAAGCCATAATGTTTGTTCCGAAACATCACCGACGATGTCCATACTCGGGTAGTGAAGTTATTAATTTATAAATTAAATACCGTTTTCAAATGGATCTAATATGATAATAAAAAAATCATTACATAGGAGCTATTTGTACATAAAAATAAAAGCTATTATATACGAAGTTCTTCAATCCCATGATATAAAATGGCCGCTCACAATGGCCATTGAATACTAAAAAAAATTAAGTGCTTCATTGTAACTGCGCGCATTAAGAATTAATAGACGCCCATAAAACATGGCCGATACGAAATGGCAATGTTTTGATGGCGCTGGCAAAAAGACTCTAGCCACAGTTTTTCCGTTCCGTCCATCCGCTTTCCCACCCTTTGGTTCCGTTTGGTTCCGTGGACTTCCATTGTGCCGGACGCTCGCCCTTTGACGGGCCATGCGTAGAATATGACCGATGTGAAGAGATCACTTAGGGCAGCTTCCGGCCCCAAATGCCGGAAGGTATTCCTCAGAAGGAAAGGCAATAGACTCATGGTTTTCATTTACATAACATGAATACCAATATAGTATTTTTCGTAAAATAAGTAAATAAATTTAATGACCAGCATTACTCTTTCGCATTGTTATTGTTTAATATTTTTTTCGTACAAATTTCCTCATAATCGTATCGCACCCAGTGAGCTAGTAGTTCCCCAACGTTTTCACGCTCGCTATAGCTGCCGCTAAAGCGCCAGTAGCATATTTTATAAAAACTGTTTCTTGGGACAGAAAGTCTCATATTCGCTAAATTCATAAGGCACATATGGAATTCATTTTGGACTCATTCTCGGGAAGTGTTACATATACGGACGTGTGATTTTTTAAGAACGGAATTTGAATAGTACGCTGTTTAAAGTGTGGAAAAATTATGATACAATTTTGCCTTATTTTTTTTTATCGGTGTTCACTGTACAAACGCACTTGAAAAACGCACGAGAAAACCACAAGTTCTTATTACCATCATATTGCTTTATGAACCGAATCTCAGTTAGGTAATACACAGCGTCGTTTGTAGCTAAATAATTTTGAAACTTTGTTGCGTACATCATTAAGAAATAGACAGATAATTATAGTAGTGTCAACTAATAAAAAAAACAGTCATGCAAAGCTACTGTACTGTAGCTTATCTGCAGGTTTTACCATTTATCAGTTTAAAAAAAAACATAATTTTGTATCTCAAATTCAAATAAAATACTTCTCAAATTGAGCGGGTGACTTTGCGCAAATTGATGAATTCGATCTTTATATTTTCTGAAGTTTTAATTTTCTAGACGCGCGTCGGGCGAAGCTTACGTCGGTAAATTCGAGGATTTTTTTTTTACAACGACAAAAATATCTTACAAAACACATTTATGTAAGATATTTACATGGTATGTTATTTATATTGTTTGATGATGTACGTAAAAATTTATTTGTGTTTCTATAAAAAATAATGAAGTCCGTTATTTAATTAATCGTCATTACCATAGCGTCCTAACTTCTCAGATTTATCTAAAATCCTGCAAACTTCGCATCGGTCCAAGTCCCGCCGCTGCAAATAAACAGCATTTATAAAATCTTTCCCAACAAATGGGTAATATTAGTCGTAGTCCACCGTAATGCCGACACGGTGTCTGATTCCACTTCATCTATTGAGGGAGTTTTGATAAATAGACAATTTGTGTCGCGGAGCGTGTCAGTAAATAGGACCATTTGTTTTGCCAGTTATAGTTTTATTATGCCCGCTTCATATATTTTAGCCATTGTTGCCGGTTCGAGTAAGTAATATTGCATTTGACCTCCTTAAAAGGGTATTCAACCAAATGGGGAAGCGAAGCTTTTGGAAGCTTTTCGCACGGGCTGTGCGTGGAAGAAATGCCTAAATAAAAATACTTAAACAAGAAAAACTTTTGAACAAAACAAACAACTGACGCTTTATAAAAACCTACCACTAAGAAAAGATTTCCAATGTTGGGTTGGTATTAGAACTTTTTGTGACAAATCACTGATAAATAATCACTGAATTGAAACAATAAGCACGTTTTTAATAAGTAAACCGATTGATATGTGTTTTGGACATATCCGTGTGCCCAAAGTAAGACCAATTTTATCTTACTTAGGGTGAAATTGATCAAACCTTTTCAAACATCTTAAATTCTTTCTTGAACATTACTCATTACATTTTACTCTTAGCTCAAAGAATTTTGAAAGTCTTATGTAAGTTGGCGACAACAGTTTTCTTTGAAGTAGGTATAGATCGCACGTTTATTCATTTTCTGTTGAGTCGGGTACGTGCATAAGTATTACATATTGTTTTATACATTTTTGTTAATATTAACGTTGATTTGGTGGATATTGGCAGAATACCTAAATTTAAGGTTAATGTTCTATATTTTCTGTATTTTCTTAAACGCTTGTGGAATTTTTTTTTCTTCTTTTAAAGCGTAATTTTTCAAAAGAGTGTACGGCCTCCGGACATTTAAATAAAATAAATAAGTATGAAATACTTGAAACATACTTAGTAAATTAACAATGATGTATAAATTATTATCTTTACGTATGTATTCTCCTCATAAAAACCAAAATGTTACGCCACTGCAAAAGTATCGAAAAGCCTCGGCGGTGGGATCTAATGCGAATCTTTCCACGTGTATTAACATAATGGCCGTTATTTTTGTCAAAATATTGTTACTATCGACGCTTTGTTGGCAAACGTAATACGCCATTTCGGATATTGGCTGAATTAATTGTGTTATGTATCATTAGTAGCGGGAGAGGCGATTGTGCTCGGGGGGCGAGGGTAATGGCGCGCGACGCGGCGGAGGAAACTAGAAGCTCACTTGACGGGCCGGTAGAACAGATTTCTATAGATTTATGGATTTTGGGGGTTATTGTTTTTTTCGTACTCAATAAATCAATCGACCCTTTTCTATAATAACATCGTTTGTTCGCCTTTGATGGATTTTTTAAAAATATCTAGTTAAGTTGTAATTCAGTAAAAAAATATGTGGGATTAAACATCTTAACAAAGTACCTACTTGAATTTCTGCTAGCAATATCGTTTCCATCCTTGGCTATGAAGTTTTGAAATTATTAATTTAACCTTTGAAAAAAATATGTAGGATGCCATTTTGTCTGTTCCGCATTTCAATTGGTTCAATTAGAAAAAAAAATTTATTGGAACCGGTTTAAATCGTCTGGTTTGAACATGAGTTTTTCAAATATATCTTTTCCTGAAGCCAAAGCAAACTTAACATCTATTACAATGACGTAAAAAAAGTTCCGTAAACCCCGACTGCTAAACGGCAAAACCACAAGAAAAGAATATTTACAGCTTAAAAAAGAATGAATGGAAGGAATGAAAGGGAGAATGAATTATAATCGGTGAATGGAGTGTGACACGAGACAGTAAATGATCAAAATGCGCACATGACAGAGACATTAAAGTCCTCCACACTCGTAGCAAAGGGCATAAACTTGATAGGTTAGAATCATTAGAAATAACCCGCCTAACTAAAAAAATAGACCCCAACTTCGTAATGAATAAACAATTAGAGTCATTTGCCAAATCTCCGCTCCTGTATCCATTTTAATTTTTAATTGTTATATGTTCTAAGTAAAATATCTATTCTGTTTTATATAAAACCTAATTATAAGACTATTCCTGAAAAGAATTTAATCAAAAAATCCCATAGCATAACAATTATAGTAACTAGTCTAATTAAGAATTGATGTTAATAATTCACATTACTTGTAAGGTATTTCCCAAACAATATTAAAGTAAACTACAAACCAGAGGTAATAAGCTTACTGCGAATAACCAACATAATTAGGAAGTCGGCAGTCAAAGACGACTTAATGACAAATGTAAAGAAAACCCATGTAATAGAATAAATCCCTTGTATTATCTTCCCACCCCTCCTCCCCCACATGTTGTGTATATAAACCGTAGTTTAAGATTAACTTTTACCAGTCTGAAGATGGCTTTAACAAGCTGAAACTGGTCACGGTGAAATAAAATAAAAGTGGAAATAAGTTTTAAATGTGTGTTATTATATCATTATAAAAATAGTTGTCATTCGTGATCCATAACGTTGAAACATGAGTTAGATGAACGAGGGACATGAACTATTATTATTAAGATATGTGGACACAAAAGTGTGGCCAACATTTTTCACCCATACCACTGCAAATTACATCTACGCATAGCGGCGCCCCGCCTTTCCGTTTCTACCTACACTCCAAACGCATAACTTTCTTTGCCTCCGGTATCGATAATTCGTGCAGGTCGATCGTAGCTCAACAGTCAATTAAATTTTATGTAATTAATTTGTGTTTTTTCGCAATCAATTAATTGAAAATGATATATAGTATATTTGTGCATGTTCCAGAGTGCAAGAAACTCTCAGTATCGCCTTGGTGAAAGACCACCATTCAAAATTCAAACGTTGCTTCAAATGACTTTTAGCTGTGTTTGGTGACCAGATCTGAATAGCCACTTATTTTCACACCTTCCTTTCCCCCTTCTCCTTCCCCTCCCGCACTACCTTCACCCTCACATTATTCCCCAATTGGGAACGCAATTTCACCTGTTGTAACAGACGATTGGGAGCAGTTGGGAATAGTGTGCACTATTCACATAAAAAAAGTCGGCACGCTTCCATACCATGTCTCCATCTGTTTCTATTATCTGTGTTCCGTTGTTTTGATTTGATTTCTTAGGCATTATGAATGAGTTACATTAAAATTATATTAAATACATAGCAGCACCAAAAGATTAAAAAAATATTTAATAAAAATTCCTCGTTTAGGTTTTTACCACTTCTAGTTGTGTTGACTTCCGTAAACTCCAACACCAAAGTGACAAACTGCGGATTAATTTGACTTGTTTAAAATTAGAAAAAAGTTTTTTCAAATCCATTTTGAAAAAAGAACTCAATTAATCTTACACCCCACAAAAGTAAACGCGAAGTAATGCAACTTACCGCCACCCTTAATTTGGTTGATTGAAGTGGAGGGGGATGAATTCTCCCTTTCCCCCAGTGAATATCTGCTTTAACACATTAAAACCCAGCAAACAGCATTATTTTTTTTAAATATTATTATAATTCATCTAAGCAAATGATTACTTCATGTGTAGTATTTACACTAGTGATTTTAAATTTCCACCTAGCATATCTACTAGTAAATGAATACTCTTCCATGGCAAAACATTTTGTGTTTTTGCATTCTCCAGGTACCGAACACAGCTGATAGCAATGAAGCGAAAATTACTGTATTTTACTTATTTGTCGGTACCGGAGTTTATTAATTTTATTACGATGCAAAAATAACCATTAGAAATTAACATAATATAATATAAAATTCACATTGCAAATCGCAATTGCGCAACACTGTAGAATTTGGCAGCCGCCTCTGGTCTGGTGCGCCAAAATACCCGAATAAAACCCTTGACTCTGTGCGAAATTGAGCGGTCCGTTTAATAGATTTACCCATCTTAACAAACGAATTAAGGCCAAGAGAGAAATTAATTTCCTCCGGACCTCCTGTGTGGAGTTAATTGAAGAAAATAAAATTTTAAAAATCCCGTCTTCAAACAAACGATTTGAGCCTTATTAAAAAATGACATTTTTGAAAAGCCACAACTCTCTTATACTCGTATATGTTAAAAACGAAAACATGTTCTCTCACGTTCCGGGTTGTAGTAAATGATAATTCAGTAGCGATTCTAACCTAAAATATTAAATTATGAAACACACACCCTTTTTCTACCTACAAACAATATAACATTGTAGAAATGCAATAAAATAAATTACATTATTTAGATTTATATTTATTTAATATTGTTATTATTAAATTCCGTTACCGTTTGTTTGCAAATTCTGCAAGTATTTATTACTTGCAGAATTTATGTTATTATTAAATTCTGCAAGTATTTACCGCTTCTTTACAAGTTCTACAAGTATTTAAATATTTTATTTTATGTATTTTTTTTGTACTTGCAGAATTTAATAATATCATTATTAAATTTGATTTACATTAAATTTAAAAGAAAATTGGAGTTTTACGAATTAAACACAAAAAATGTAAAACATTATTAAACGTCTGATGACATATTGATGGGCAGTGTAGGTTGTTGTTACAAAAATATTAATTTTATAAGAATGGTTCATGATATTTACCTGATATTTCCCGTTAAAATAACACAAGGGATAATAATAATAATAATGACATGTTTTTTGTGAAAAATCCGCCCAATAGCTGTGTAAATATTTTTTTCATTGCTCACTTTAATTACTAACCTTTTAACCTATTATAAAATCTTACTTCTCGTATAACTGACTAAAACTTTGCAACCACCAAGTTATTGATCAATAAAACAAAACTATATGTACAATTCATTTCATCGATGAGTGTGATGCTGGGTAAAAATGTAGGTACATATTTTGAAATCAGATAATATACAGAACCGTACTTAACTGACAGGTCACTTTAGATCATAGGTTTCCAAACCTTTTTCCCCCAATGAACCCCTTTGTCGTTCTTTTAATTATCAGTGGACCCACTTCCCCCCAGGCTGTTTGTATAAAACTTGGGAACGATACTGAACAAGTGGTATTTATTCACCGCGCGATGCATTGCTGCTTTTATGAAAATTTGTAAAAACTTGCACATGGACGTGCCTGCGTGGACGCGATGCGCTTTAAGTACGAAGTAGGTTTGTGGAGCAAAACTTACTACGGTACTTTACTATGCGTGCAATTTAAATGAATTCACTCCAATCCGTGGATCCCCTTTTTTCTCCCTGCACCTTGCAAATCTATATGGACCCCCAGGTACGGACCACTTTGGGAACCTATGCTTTAGATTAACTCTGCCTATCCTTAGGAAGCGTTACAATATACTTAGTTTTGTTTTATATTCTGAATTGATTTTTTCGCTCGATAGAATGTCTTTTCAACTTCGATAATTAACTTTTTAAATAATAAAGTTGATCAACATAAAATAAAATTATTTGTTTTGTACTTTCATGGAATGCAAATTACTTTATGGTTTAATATACGAGTATTTAATATAAAAAAATGAATTAAAGGGAAATATATCTAATATGGGACTGTACAATTTATATTTTTTCCGTTAATTCAAAATTTCCCTCAACTTCTTAATCCTTCCTTTGACAAACTCTCGCTTTCCTTTTTATGTTTTCATTGTTCCAGTGTTTCGTTTTATTTTTTGGTTCTTTCCTTTTGTAAATGCTAACAATATAAATGCTCACTCTATGCGTTTTGGTTTAGTTTCAATATTTACCCCGATGAAGCTCGAGATAAGCGAAATCGGATGGTGATAATTAAAAAAAAAGTGGTATAAAACAATATGATTGATTTATTTAATATATTGTAAAAGCTCCAGGGTTGAAATCGTTAACTAGGGGAGATAATAATAATTGTTATTTGTATTTACCAGACACTCAACACTCAACACACTAGGGGATGAACTAAGAGTGGCGACATATTGTCCGCAAAGACAACAGCTGGGGAGGCTTTGAATATTTAAAAAAAATCACCGTAAGTGAAAACCGTTTTGTTCCCCGCCAATGCAAATAGACGGGGCTCTGATTGAATGTGTTTTAGTTGGCTGCCACTAGCAGTAGAAAATTGGTTTTCCAATAGTGTCCAGGTAAATATTGAATTAACATTGTCGTGGAAAGACCCTTAGCTGAACAGGAGAACACCTGTCATGTTTTGTGTGGCTTATGTACCATGGTTTTAGTGTTTCGTTTTTTATTATATCGTAATAATAATTTTAAAGGTGTTAGTGATTACTGGGATCAATTATAAATTACATTGAAATGTCACTTAAATTAAGAGCTTTTGTTCGAAGTCGAAAATCACTGAAATCAATGATAATTCATGTTAGTAATTAAACTAATGTTTTCGAATTAACATCTGTATTGCTTGACAATATTAAGTGTGGCCTGTCGAAAAATAGAGCAGAACTTTATTGCAAAGCTTTTATGTTAATAATAGTAATTTAAACAAACGTCTTAAAAGCGCTATTATTAAAAATAATAATAATAATAGCGCTCATTCATTACATTAATAGGCAAACAGGTAAAAACTTTGCATTTTCTGAAATGTTCAATATAAAGATAAATTACCAATTCAGGTTACTTACCTTACTTCAAATTCTCAAAGAGTTGTTTTAAAAAAAACATAAGTAAACTAATCTGTAGTTATTTAATGAATGTTAATATTAATCAAACAACGAAATATATATTTACACAGATCTTCTTGATCTGGTCAATTGCAACGTCAGCTGTTAAAAATATATGACAACACATCATACTTTCAATAAAAATGGTCGATAGAAAAAAAACATCTTTATGAAAAGGGGGTATGATTATATTGTTAATAAAAATAAGATGTAGTATAGAAGGTGTGGAGTATCGTCGAGCTACGATCAAATTGCACGAACTGTCAAAGCGGCGAAGCGTATGCGTTTGGTGTGTAGGTAAACATAAATATTGGGCCCCGTTGTGCGTACATGCGATTTGCAGTAGTATGGGTGAGCGACACTTTTGAAGGCACCGTTTCATATTTATAAACGCTCATATGCCATTTCCACGATTTAAATATACTAACTACGGTTGACACTCTCTTTGATTACGAATTTAAATAAATGTCGAACGAAGTCGGGTAGTAAAACTAAAAATTTTATAGTATAACGACTAATGAATCTAGTACTTAAATAAGAAAATAGTGTATCAGAAATACACAATATATTTATTACACATTGGCAATCTGCCAGTTGATCGGAAATCCGAAAGAGATAAGAACATAACACTACTTAGAAAGCTTGAATATTCTACGACATGAAGAAACAATTACGAGAAGAGAGCCAGAATAAGCTTTCGCAATAAAGCTCGGCGCACAATCACTCGATATTCGCGGCCTTTTAACGACATCCATGGACGTGATCAGCTTTCAATGTAGCGGATTAATTTACAGTTTATTTTCTCGGCACTTGTCGTTAGGAAGGCTTCAATGCCATTCACTCGGCGAAACAATCCCAGGGGACGAGGGAAAGCTTGATGGAAATAGGAGATGTCTGGAGAAAGGGGTAGTTTTATAACTTTTCCACAACGTAATGTCTACAAAATGTTAATGGGGTATGTAATAAACGCTGGATTTATTATTATTTAAATCAAATACGGTTAAATGTACAGGGCGTCTACCCTCTTCCTTCTAAAAATACAAATTGATTAGTTGAGTCAACGCACGTTAACCTTTCCCTTACGGTGCTAAAATAAAAACGCGCGTTCCGGCGTTGGGTAGTCAGTACTATTTTAAATCTGAAAAATAAGAACATTCATAGCTAATCCCCTTAATTAATTATAATAATGGGGATTTACTTGCTGAAAACATTACGAAACCATCTGGCAACGCTCACGGAATGGGCATAGATACAATCTTGTTGCAAGCCCGAGAGCTACTACCCACCGAAAACATTGAGCTCCTCGCGCTTCCACAGCGTACTATTCAAGAGTGAGACGCGAATAGTGTCGCACTTTCCGTACACTTTTCACGTATCGTCGAGACCTAAGGTCGAGGCACTCACAACGCCATTTATATTCGAATTTGTTCCAGATGTTCACAAAATACCTCATTGTTATTAATATTATTTTTTAAATCAATGCGTAAATGTATTATGGAGAAATACTTAAAATCTTAACATTGTATTTATTATATTTATAGAGATATTGATAGTTATTAGAAGCAACTTGTAGAAGATACCCATCATAGGGAAGGGAGGGTTAATAAGATTCTCACTAGCGCTGGTATGAAGCATACCTATGCTTAATCACGTGTTTATAACTCAACATACAATAATAACGAATTAATCAGCCGAAAATAAATTTTATTGGTATATGTATTAAATAAGGAAAATATGAACTATCCCACACTAATTGATATATAACTAATACTCACATAATAAAATTTTATAAATGGTATATTACAATATTTCTTAATGTGTTCAAGTATTATTGATAAAACGCCATTTATTTTTAAAGTTTTTATTCAATTTAGCCCTTTAAGACCTTTTGTCAATTTTTTAACAATAATAGATTTTAACCCTTGAGTAGGGAAACTTTTCAATTTAATAAAAAAACAATCAAAATAACCATCAATTTGCTCAGAAATTAGTAAGAGCTTTGGTAATAAAAATGAAAAAATTCTGAGGTTCATTATAACTACCTAAATAGAAATAATATAAATAGATAATCTATAAGTTGCTTCTCCACAGTTCGGTAATGCCTTCGGAAGGCGAAACGGCTGTCACGCGTAATAATAATTACATAACATAACGTTTTTTATAAATAAACCGTTTTTTAAATGGTATGTAACAAATTTGTTTTATGATTATTGTGACGCGTCAGTGCCTTCCCAGCATTTTGATAGTGCCTTCGCAAGGCGTAATATCTGTCACGCGTATAAATAAATATTAATAGCCCAATACAAATACAACCGGTTTACAATTAGATAAATTTGAAATTTTTGTTAAGGCGATGCAATGGGAAGTATTCCAAAATCGTTTGTTTTCGGTTTGAGAATTTGCTGGCCTAGAAATATTATAGATGATTTAATTAAATACTACAGGTAGATCACACCTTGGCCTTTCATCTAACTGGGCATTTTTTGGTATGTCTTTTTATAAGGTTAGAAAAAAAAAGTATCAGACATTAAAAAAATGTTTAAAGCGCAAAATCTCCTACTTTTGAACTCCTTTTCCCATATTTTTGTATTGTTCATTGCGGTAAATTAAGTTTTTTTAGAATATGACCGTAAAGCATTTTAATAATTATATCTGAGCTTTACAGAATAGAATAAAACACGCATTTTGGTGATGTTTTTTTTGCGTAAATCGAAACATGCGGCCGATGTACAGAGGAATTTTCAACTTTGTCGTCACCTGCATAAGGAGCGCGTGATTTCGTTAAAATTTTAGCCGGTAGATCGCCTTAATAGCGAATTAAATTTAATAAATAATCAAATATTTTAAAAAAATAGCTATCTCTTAAATTTATTTTCATATTAATGTTAATAATAATAATTTATATTTATATTTCTAATTTAAATGTATTATTCAATGTTTTATAATTATTTCGTTATTAGCATTTTTGATCTATTACTAACCTACTCTTATTCATTTTTGTATATGATCATATTTTGTATATTCTTAAATTATTGTTCTAAAATTTTTTATCATTTTTCTATACTTGAAATTATTTTTTAGTATTCATTTATTCCTGAAGACGATAGCATTGCTATCGAAACATGTAGAAATATTTTAATTAAAGTGGTGTATACAAAGTGTATTTTTAATTATATAATTAATAATGACGCCACAAAGTTATCATCAATTGAAGAAATTACAATTTATATTATTTAATTCACTTATTTAAGAATAATATTTATTTATTTCTATACTTTATACATTACCTTTTTGCAATAATATGTTTTTAAAAAGAATAATAAAGGTGCTTTGCATGGTGTTTTATAATGTGGAGTTTGAGAAGGTGATAAAGTAATAAGAAAAGATGTTATACAAAAAAACGAACATGTTCTTGTATAAATTGTGATTTTCGTATTAAAAACTATTTTTTGTTTGTTTTTGTTTCAATGAATCGTTGAATTGTTCCTTTTTTTCTAGGTCGCTAATTTCTGATGTACGTGATATGTCGTAATCGCTTTAGTTCTAAATCAAAAAATATATATATAGAATTTTGAAAAGCCCAAGGCAGATTATTTTTCAAATAGAGGAGGCAATTTTTTTCTCAGATTTTAATCTCCGATTGAACTCCCAATGAGATACGGTCACTGATAATATGGAAAATACAGAAATTTACGTGAAATTGTAGAATCTTAGAATGAATAACGTAAAGGTTTTTTTTTCATGTCATCTACACCACCAAATAGGTTAAATAGGTTAAGCTTTGAAAACATATTAAAAAGAAAATAATTTTTTGTATACAAAAAATTTATTCAAATCAAACTTGCATTTTCTAGTAGGATACATAGTACTCGTACATACACAAGAAATAATAATTGTTGATCGATGATTATATAGAACGTTTTCACTGGGCGTGTATTGTCTGTGCTGTGTGTAGGTTCTACGGATTTAAGAGCGATTATGTGCCCATCCGTCTAACCATCCGAGCTAAAGCAATAAATGGCCTCGGGCATAAATAAGTCGTAAAGGATAAATGGACCAATCGCATGAAAGCTAATCAAATGGCTCACTCACTTACATACTCGCCAAATGATATAAAATGCGTTAGATTGTCGTTGGAGGAAAAAAAATATCACCAAGGAATTTTGAAAAGGCATGTTTTTTGCCATTTGTATTTTCCCGCTTACTGTTCAGTGGTAATGAGTGATAGTGACCCGACTCTTAATCCCCCGATATATTATTCCCAGAAAGTTGATCCTCCGACAATTGATCACTATACCAGTTGATTCCTCGTACACTTGATCCCCCAAAATAATAATAATAAATGGATGATTTGTACACCGCCGTTTTTGTGAAAAATCACCTCAAGAGCTCTGTACAAACATTAATTCCTATTCTTTATCTAATTATGTACAAACAGATACAGAAAAACATACTAACCTGGCGGGTCGCTTCAGATGAACACAGTTTTATTAGAAAATTTAAGTATAGATATATAGTTTTACAGTTGTTATTTTATCCTCCGTTTCTATTGATGTTACATTTATTAGAAAAATGGTGGCACAAGAAGAGTTGGTATTTATTTGAAATATTTATAATATTTAGGACTGGAGAATATTTATTAAATGACCTTGAAAAGCGCAAGAAGCTTTTAACACTCATTAACGTAAAAAAAAATCATCCTTAGTGATTTACATTGTTGCGGGCTGTGGACACAATTGTGCACCGATGCGAGATTTTTTTTAAAAAATTTTCTGTAAGTGACTTTAGATAAGCACTAGGATTACTTATGTTGTACTTCCTTCTCGGTAATGTATACATATGGGATATACAGCCACATAGCGCCCTTGAGGTGATTTTTCACAAAAACGGCGCTATACAAGTCATCTAACTATCATTATTATTATAGCATTATTCGATATACTTATAACTGCAGGCGACTTGAGCAGACTGCACATATAAATATGTAATATTTTTTAATCAGCGGTATTTCCTCTCTGAATACTCCTTCGGCGACATGGCAGAATTGTTAGCAACAATATTTGTATGGTGGATTTCCACATAAGACGCCTACAATAGAAATAATCCTCTTAATAATTCCGATTTTAATTAATTACCTAGAAAAGATTTGCTCTAACGTACCATTTCGACGGCTGGAGGCAAAGATCACCTGACACTCATCTTGGCACCAGCCTAGTTCACTACCATCCACGTTTGTTTAGCTTGATTTTGACTACAGAATCAGATTATAAAACATTTATAAAGGGATGAAACTAAGTACTCTAACAAAATATGCTGGTTTTGTAAACAAGCCGAACCTTTTCAATTATGTGCTGTTTTACTAACATTGGCGGCATGCCTAGCTCGCGCATCGGCTCACTTATTTCGGTTTCTTCACTCCGCGTGTTAGGGCGTCCCTATTTTATTTGCTCTGTGTATAGATATAAATCATTTTTTCACTAGCGAAAGAGCTGGAATAATCCTAGTACATCCTATATCTGTGCTTGGAGTATTAATAGTGTAAGAGCCCTTGATTACACGGATTCCTTAATGCCCGCCTCAAAACGAATTACGTCTACTCAGATTGATTGAATTGTTAAAGTATTCAAACACTTCATTGAATGCACTGTTGCGTTTCATTACTCATTGAACTGACAAAAGATGCATAAAGATTGTAACTATACTAATAACATGTATAAACCATAGTAGAACCTCCATTATACAAATTTCGATTGTCCGAATTGTCGAATATACGGATTGTAAAAAAGCTTCAAAAAGGACAGCTACTTTGGAACAAAAATCTACAGATACAGTAAGGAGCTCCAGATCATTTTTTGTTTATTTTTCATCAGTAATAATATTCCTTATATACCATTATATTTTACTTTTTTCCAATGTTAGTTATCAATGTTGAAATAATTTTCAAAGTTTGAGTCTTTCGAAAAATGCGTCCGATCTATGGCCGGTCGGTTTTAAGGTTAGAGTGTCAAATTTCAAAACAAGGATGAGCTTTACCGTACATGATTTTACATTATATTCACAGAAAACCATAATTAAATGATGTACCTTTTCTGAAACTATAAATCAAAGAAAAATAATGCTTATTATTTTTATAAACAATAATTATTAATCTAAAACACTCATCCAAATTGAAAAACCTTCCGAGCAAGAATAAATATCGCCGGCAGGACTCGAACCCGCACCCTTCTAATGTCCGGTTAGATGCTCTACCGTTGAGCTACGTCGGCTTATCGCAAACCCGCCAAGTTAATTAATATATACTAGTGTTCCATTCAATAATTACTGTTTTTATTATATTTTCACCTGTAAACAACCAACTTTATTAGTATGAGTGTTTTAGATTAATAATTATTGTTTATAAAAATAATAATTGTTACCCTTTGCACTGTGCACAAAATCTTGTCTTAAGTTTTAAAGAACTTTAGTTTATCAATTAATAAATATTTGACAAGTCAAAGCAATTTTCACCAATAAAATGTAGACATAATTTGTCTCGACGCCATCTATTTGAGGGATTTAGCCGTTACAAGCCTCTCTCATACTAATAAAGTTGGTTGTTTACAGGTGAAATATAATAAAAAACAGTAATTATTGAATGGAACACTAGTATATATTGATTAACTTGGCGGGTTTGCGATAAGCCGACGTAGCTCAACGGTAGAGCATCTAACCGGACATTAGAAGGGTGCGGGTTCGAGTCCTGCCAGCGACATTTATCTTTGCTCGGAAGGTTTCTTAAATTTGGATGAGTGTTTTAGATTAATAATTATTGTTTATAAAAATAATAATTGTTACCCTTTGCGCTATGCACAAAAATCTTGTCTTAAGTTTTTTAAGAACTTTAGTTTATCAATTAATAAATATTTGACAAGTCAAAGCAATTTTCACCAATAAAATGTAGATATAATTTGTCTCGACGCCATCTATTTGAGGGATTTAGCCGTTACAAGCCTCTCTCATACTAATAAAGTTGGTTATTTACAGGTGAAAATATAATAAAAACAGTAATTATTGAATGGAACACTAGTATATATTGATTAACTTGGCGGGTTTGCGATAAGCCGACGTAGCTCAACAGTAGAGCATCTGACCGGACATTAGAAGGGTGCGGGTTCGAGTCCTGCCGGCGACATTTATCTTTGCTCGGAAGGTTTTTTCAATTTGGATGAGTGTTTTAGATTAATAATTATTGTTTATAAAAATAATAATTGTTACCCTTTGCGCTATGCACAAAAATCTTGTCTTAAGTTTTTAAGAACTTTAGTTTATCAATTAAAAAATAATGCTATTTAACATTAACATTGTGTATCATGAACCCACGAATATTCTCATCATATCAATAATAGTAAATCAAAATTATTGAACAAAAATTATAAAGCTTAAAATCATCCAAATTATGTTTAAATCTCGTCAAAACTAAAAATAATACAAATAAATCTACAACATCAGAATACGCACGGACGAGACCCGTAACGTCAGATGTTCTGAGGGCAATCATACCAACTTAACATGGTGTTTTGGTGAGATGATTTTTTAATCAGTTTTAAATAATGATTTTTAAAATCTATGTATAAATATGTATACATAATAAAACTTATATATTCTGAATCTGCGCTTGAATGATTTAAATGAATACACATTTTTTGTAAGGCGTAATATTTTTTCACTGGAGTTCCTCATTAAATTTCTGAAAAAGCTTTTTTTTGCAGGCGTATAAACACCTAGGTAACTAACTAACTAACTAACCATCACGCCGTTTCCCCGCAGGGGTGAGCAAAAAGGACGGACCGCCAAACAACTCGATCTTGGCTTACACTTCTTGCTTCATTCACATTCATACAACGCCTCATATATTCTCTTCTGTTATTCCGACTTCTGACATGGCCCGACTCGAATATTTGATTCACTTGATCGCACCATGTCTTCCTCCGGCGTCCCCGTCTTATTTTTCCATTCACATTCGCGTCATATATTCTCCTTACACTCCTCTCTTCGTTCATTCGCTCTACATGCCCAAACCATTTAAGCGTCCCTTTCTTAATCTTGCTCACTACGCTTACATCAGCCTTGAATTTCTTACGAATCTCAACATTTTTCACACGATCGTACATGGTTTTACCACACATTCGTCTCAGAGATTTCATTTATACAGCATTGAGTCTTCTTTCATCCTAAAAAAAAACACCTAGGTACTTTGCATAAATCTGTAACTTATGATATGTGAACTTATCTGTCAATAAAAAATGTTCATAATGGGCACGGTTTTTCTTTTCTCGATTAAGTATATTCTTCATTATTCAGACCATGTTAATCCTTAAATATTTCGGAAAATAGATTTTCTCCTTATTTATATAACTCCTTACTAAATCATTAGTTACTCAATTATTCCATACATATTTTGTAAGTATTACCCATCTATGGTTATCTAAATTGGATATTTCACATATAAACTAAATGCTTATTGTCCATTTAAATTTATGTCGGTTGTTTTTTTTACAACATATAATGATACGATATTTTAAAGCATTAAAAAATGAGTAAAAGTCAAGAGTTATGCAAAATTCTAAAATTAATTAGGCTTAAAATATTAGGGAAACCTCCGAAAAGCACTATCCAATTCTATGTGTAGAGATAATATCCGTCTTTGTGAATATTCAACAATAAAAAATCACAAAGCTTACAGATCCTTTGCTGAAAATACCGTTCTTGGGATTTTCATATGCTCCCTTGTCACAAAGGGAAAAAACCTTTTACCGCAACAGCTTTCAAAGCAAGCGAGCTTTCTCATCAGTTATTTCGAGCATTATTCTTTTGATATAAATTACTATCCGAGAATAGAACCATCGCGCATTTGTGCTCGGTACTCATGCAAATACTTTCCGTTGTAAATGTGTGTATGCAGAGACATCTATCGTTGTCTGTTGCAAACAAAGCTCCTGTGAGGGACGCTCTGTGAGTTCCCTGTTTAGCGGTACAATGTCTGTGTGCTCCGACAATACCAAGAAAGCTTTTTGCTTAACCACGTACGCCATTCGCCTCCGCCATTCGTACTCGTAATACTTAGTACTTAAGTATAATACGTGTATAATATGACGAAAGCTGGCTGGATCTTTTGTGGATATTATGTATTTATTTGAAAATATCACAAGCGAGGCACAGCTTTGTGGTTCTTGGAGATATTTCAAAACGAGCACAAGGCACCAGCTCTGTGCTTCGTTTAACGGGGAGTTGGGGGAGAGGCCATGTTTTAACCAAATTAAATATTTCAATTTCTTAAACAGTTTTATTACTGACGATGTAATTAAAACTAAATTATATATTTAAGAGAGATAGTCTTCCATTCTCTCTGATAATAATAATAATAATAAGAGTTAATTTCTATAGCGCAGATTTGTGAAGGTTCACCTCAAGTGCGCTTTACACTAACTAACCTAACCTAATTGTAAAATAACAGATATACTACATAGTATATCTGTTATTATAATATATATACAATATGCAAATTAATACTATGACATACAATATTCATGAGCAGGTATTATAAAATAACAATTTAGAAACTAATAGTGTAAATAATCAAATATGTAGTAGGTACAAATAACAAGAGAAAATTATATGACATTATATACATGGTTTTTCACTGAATACTAATGAAATTAAATAACAAGGAGAGAAAACCGCAACTAAATAAGCTATGGAGGATTGAAAGAAAAAGAAAAAAACAGAAAAAAAGAAAAAGAAAAGAAAAAGAAAAAGAAAAAGAAAAAGAAAAAGAAAAAGAAAAAGAAAAAGAAAAAGAAAAAGAAAAAGAAAAGAAAAAGAAAAAGAAAAAGAAAAAGAAAAAGAAAAGGAAAAAAGAAAAAAGAAAAAATGTCCTGAAATTATGTTTCTACGTACATGAATTTATGTTTTATGTCGGATAGGATTTTTTGAATAATTTTGTTTTCAATACCCGTTTGAACTCTGCTAAATTCTGAATGTTAGCAATATTTGGGGGAAGCTTATTCCAGATGACCGGGCCCGATATACAAAAGCGCGATCATAGTACACGGGTTTATTTGACCGAGAGGGTTCAACTAATCGGTTAGCAGCATTCAAATCTGCTGACCTCAAAGAAAGCTGTCTATCACCTGGGTTTTGTCGGACACAGAGTTCAGATATATAGGCTGGTGCCTTTCCGTGGAGTGCTTTGAAGGTTGTTAAGCAAATCTTGAATTCTATTCTTTCAGATACATCATGTAGTAGTGATTTTCATTTTTAAATCGTTTTCAGCTATTGTATTGAACTTTCAGTTCCTTGAATACTCATTAATTTTTTATTGCTAACGATACGACTAAGTAAGAATTACAAATTACGTTTCGCTGACGATAATTTGTTCAATTTACTTTATTTTTTTTGATATTTCAAATTTTCCTTCCACAAAATTGGAAACGGAGTACGGGAAAATAAAGCAATTTCTGATTGCACTCTAATAGCCAAACTTCTCAAAAAATCTAACACGCGACATGAATTATAATAATATAATAAATCAGATTTTCTAATCTAAATATAATTCACAAACATTTTTTTTAAATGTGCGGTAAATCGTAAATATTAATGTTATTATTAAGTTCCGCGTGAATTTTAGCTTTTTATAACCGTTTAAAAATGCCAAAATAGCTGTCACAATAATAAAAAAGTTAAATTACGTACAAAACTTAAAAATAACATTATTAAAATTAATTTACTTTAAATTTTAAACATATTATGTGGGGTTTTATGAAATAAACAAAACAACAATGAATAAATATTATTGTTTGTCTGTATACTCTGTATTGATTTAATTTTGTTTTTCGTGCAATTCTTGACCGTGTGTCAAATGTAATAAGATTTTATAAAAACAAGCCTTGATTCCGACATATGGGGTGAACTATCCCCCTTATTTACTTACGTTAAATTTCTTACGTTACCTTCATATTGTGCCTTATGTTTCACGTGCACGTGGGCAATTATGATCACAAATTTGGACGTTTTTCACCAATGTGATATCGACATTCACTTAACGCGATTGTATACCATTGTATGCCACACCGAAATATATTTTTAAAGAAAATAAATACTTTAATCAAATTCACACACACAAGCACATAACTACGCCCTCAATTAATTGACGGATCAAATCAAACGTCACTGAAAACAATTGTTTTTCTCATTCTCTTTGAGCGTGACTGTTAGCGAAGAAAATTGAACCGGTAAGGCTTCTTTAATTAACCGGCATGAATAGCAGAATGGAGGTAGAATTATGAAGAACCAACGAACATGGAAGATTTCGTTTCACAGCCCAGTGGGGGCTGCTAATTGGCTTTAACTGGCTTAACAGAACCTTCCCTTACGTAAAGGTTGTAGAATGCCGCACCCGGAAGAAAGTGGGTTGGAAATGTGACGCGTTTCAACGGTTATGAATGCATTCGCTGTCAATTGCCGCTGTTCGCTGTGTAGGTATTTTTTTCGTATTGTTTTGGGGTCTTCGCTAACTGCTACGGAATTGTGTGAAATGAAAAATTACATTTTACACCAAAAAAAATGATTACCGTATATTGACGTTTGATTACCGTTAACGTGATTGTCATTTTAAGGTAAATTATATAAATTTTCAGTAAATAACTCATAACAGGGGCGATTTAAAATATAAATTTAAGATGTAAAATAACACTAATAATTTCAGCGTAGTTTTAAAATAAAACTTACATATATATAACTACGAAGCCCCATTGTAACAATTTCACAAAGAATAAAATATCTTACAGTAGTAATTGACGAAAATCTTAGAAGGGACCTACAAATTAAATGTATTACCAAAATGCTCACAATTCACATATATTGTTTCAAAAATCTAAGAAATGCGGCAAACAAAAATGATGAAAAAGTCTACTATGCATTATGGAAATCTAGAATTAAATGGAATTATAGGTTGAGGATCTGCGAAATCTAAGTAGGTACATACATAATTTAAATATAATTAAAAAATAAATAATAAAAACCATACTTAGAGAACCTATAAACACATTCGACAGAAAACTTCAAAAGTTTTGAAGGACCAAATGTACTACAACTATACGCCAAAAATGTACTGCAATTTTTTTTCAGATAAACGGAACCCCCCACAAAACTATGTATTCATGGCACTAGATCTAACCAAATGATATTAGAAACTACTAGTATTTTGCGATAAAACTCCACAACATCCTTCCTCCTGATAAAAAACAAAAAGAAAAGTTACAATAAATAATAAAAGTCTGGATGAAAGAGGTCAATGAAACAACACTGATAATTACATAACATCAAAATAAATCTCTAGTCCGCCTCAACATAGGACCCTCTAGTGAAGAAGACTAAGAAAACCCAAAAATATCAAATACTTAGTTTACAAAATATAATAACTAATATATATATATATATACCATTTTGTATATTTAACTTTATTCTGTAAACATTTTTAAACTTGCACTTTATTTTATATTTAACACGTTTATTTATATGGTTGCTAATAAAAAAAAGACTATTTGATAATTATTTTTACAAAAGAGTTTAATGTTACGAGAAAAATCACGTTATTTCTTTTAGCAAAACATCATTCTATTTAATAATTGCTTATATTAAAAAAAGTCTGTAAATAAAAATAAATTACTACATAAATTTCCATTGCTCAAAAATGGCCCTAATCATCACATTATAAGTTGCTAACTCAAGCAAAAATGATTTATCTAGGAATTCTTTACGTAGTAAGGAAAATGCATAAAGTTTCATTCCTCGATATGTAATAATTAAATTATATTAAATACATTCTAAAATATCTGAAAGTAGGTGCAGTTTGAAAACCAGTGAAAGCAATTTTGGACGTTCTACCTAAAATTCCAGTACGCATTTCATATAGATATATAAAGATTACAGTTTGACGATTGCTGTCTATTGAAACCTAATACATTTTCTTAATTACCTGTATAGATTTTACAGATAAATCATTGGTAGCATTTCTTGAGTTAGCAACCAGCAAAGTGTGTACTTTTGGGTGATGACCGTTAATTATTTTTATTATATAATGTCTTTATTCGGAATTCAATTGCTTATTTATTTATTTTACTTATTAATAAATTATTAACGGAATGGGTTTTTTACATATTTTTTATTTTACATTTTACGTTATTTAGTGGATGATAGAGAAAAAAAACGTTTTCGAATAGTCGATAAAACAAAAATCAATATGATACATAGTAGGTATGTAGGTAGGTGCGTAATATATAATAAAGTGTATGACACAGAGACAATAAAATAAAATGTTTTTTAAATTGAAGAATTATTTATATTGTTAAAAAGAGTATTAATATGATGTACACGATATACAAGTATAAGTAATATACAAGTACATAACATATATTACAAAAGTTTATTATGGTTCAGCACGTGGCAAATTTTGTTGTTACGAAAAACTCACCTTCGTTTCCATTATCTCCAAAAGATGAATCATGGAAAACAGTATTCGTTCGTCACAATGACTCAAAATTTAAAAAAAAATTTTTCCTTGTTCTCATATCATATCAAAAACGGCCTTAACAGCTGTGCTTATTAACATTTTTAGCTATATATAGACAAAAATTATGAGTAACCAGGTTTTTATAGTCATGCATTTATATTACATTAAAAAAAAATAAAATGTGTTTTTAAAACGACTGATTCAATTTAAATAAAAACGTACGTATAAGCGATATTGGAAAATCGTTCCACTTAATTTCATTCCACTCACAGAATTCACATTACACTCGTATTACAATCCGCCTTATTGTACGTTTATGATTGATATGTTTACAGCGCACAAAGGTTCAGCCCACCCGCCCGGGCCCGGGCCCGCTCGAGTGGCATTAGAGTCGTTAATAATAATAAGAAGAAGAGTGACGCTCTCGGCACAGTGCGGTGTTCAAGACGCCGACACCGACGCCTCCCGCGGTGGGTAGGTACCAGCACTAGGTATTAGGTAGTTGGCAGTAGATAGAGCGCCGCGACGCCCCCGCGAAACATAGTAAACGAGGGTTACTGCGATTACGGGGATGATAGGTTTGGCATTTTTAACGATTGGATTTATATTTAAACAATGAAATTGATTGAAAATGACTATTATTCGAAATAAATTTAATGGAAATATGTAATTTGAGTAAGATACAAAAAAACTTACTTTTTAGAAAAAAAAATAAGTAGTTATATAAAAAAGTATAGATTTGAATTTAAAGGCAACGGAAATTATAAATTCTAGTTTCTATCAGATACACGCTTTTACACACACACACACACATACACACACATATTTGTAACAGCATTAACAGTGCAGGCAAATCATTTTTAAGAGCGCACGTTTGAACGTATTGTGAACACCGATAATGGTAAAAATTGGCTAGAAATACTTTGGAACACCCCCCCCTCCCCCAGTTCTCTGTTCCTCGCAGTAGTCATTACACTACCACACAAGCAAGAATCTCTTTAAAATAATTCTATTGTTAATTGATAAACTAAAGATTCTATTGTGCCTAAAATGAAATGTTTCTTGATATGATTGTTCAGCAAAATTGAATTGATCAGGTAATTAATAACGTAGGTAAAAAAGACCATGCACGTAAAAAATAATTGTTAAAGTATTCTAGAAAGCGCATTTTATATATAATCCAATATAAATATAGGGCTCACATCTATTGTAATCTAATACGAATTAATTACTATACTACAACAGAAAAAAATATATTTATATAATAGTACACTACTGCTGACTCTGTACAAATCGCAAGTGCGCCCCACTGGAGAATTTGGCAGCCACCTCTGGTCGGGAGTCCCAAAATATCTGAAAAAAAACCCTTGACTCTGTGCAGAAACGCGCGGTCCGTTTGATAGATTCGCCTATCTTAATAAACGGGTTGCAATCTTTGGAGCACTGACGTCAGGTGGGAATGCTGTCCTCGTTCTACTGGTATTTTAATGGAAGACGCTCCGAGGAGCTAGCGTCATTGATCCCTTCGGCACCGGTGCATAGTCGGGAAAACACGCCAAACGCGCCCAACTTTTGCACACGGTTGACATTTGTCACATGAGAACGGGTCGCTTCTAAGATTCGTTCTTGTGTTCAACAGCTCGGCTGTGGAATGATTGCCGGCCTCTGTGTTTCCTCACTCACTCACTCACTTCACGTTCACTCCTTCCTATCCTCTAAAAGACCCTCCACACAGCATCCCCAAAGGTGATATTGGCCTTGAGAGAAATTATTTCCCTCAGGGTCTCCTGTGTGGAATTACTGTAAAAATATATATATTTGAAATTAAGCTAAAAGGGTTAGCATAAGTTTCAACATAAGGCAAAGTTAAATTTCACTAATAATTTGCAACGTTCTTGTGAGAAACTTCGACGCAAGCTAAAATAGTAACATATAAACGATGATAGCGTTGACATATAGTCCATAGAGGCTGAAAAGCTGTGCCTACCTCACGAAAATGGCTTGGGAACATTTTATGGTGACGTAATACGTAAGGTTAAAAAAAAAGTAAGAATTGGAATGTATTTATATCCTTAAGCATTTTTATCTATCATTTCTCAACCTGGCCATAATCATTAACAGAAGAAAATACTTATTGTTATGCAATTACAATAGAAAAATCCTTAGCCTTGGTCATAGAACATTGCACACCACTGGATGATAGAGTGGTGTAAAACTTATCTAGAAATATGAACTTTTTTTTAATGACGGGTAATGAGGGGTAAGGCTCTCGACTACGAATCCGAAGGTCGCGGGTTCAAATCCCGGCGTGCACAAGTAATTTTTATTTAATTAATTTGCGTTGTTTCACAATTAATTCATTTAAAAATAATATATAGTATATTTGCGCACGTTCCAGAGTGGAAGATACTCTCAGTATTGCCCTGGTGAAAGACCACCATTCAGAATTGAAACGTTGCTTGAAATGGCTTTTCGCCGTGTTTGGTGATCAGATCTGAATAGCCAGGTATTCCCCACCTTCCTCTTCCCCTTCTCCTTCCCCTCCCCAATACCTTCAGCCTCACAACATTCCCCAATTGGGACTGCCATAGTCTCACTGGCTCCAGATGGTTGGAAGCAGTTGGGACTCTTGTGAGATATTCATATAAAAAAAATTAAAAAAAACTATTCCAAAAAAAAACATCCCAATCCAGCATAAGCGTTCCACACATCAACGTATTTCCCTAATACACTCGTATTATGTACGAAACGCACCCCTTAAAGCACAATCATCAATTTCTCTCTCAGTAAAATATAGCTGATGCATCTCTCCACTGAATCTATGATCCCTAGACTTATCTCTGACGTAAACACACTTCTGGTGATAGTAGTGATAGATTTTCCGCCTCTGATTTGCATACAACCACTCAACGGGGACCCGTTTTGTCGTCGGGAAATCGGAAAATGGAGTATTTTCCCTGTGTACCTATTGCTGTACCCGATAAATCCAGATAATAATACTAATAATAATGATTTCAAACCCGAGGCGGTGGGACAAATTGGTTTTCTCTTCCATGACAGATTAATGCTAGCGTTTTAACCCCCTGCTCGTGGAGAGACCACCCTAGCTGGTGCAGGGGGTGCCAACTGCGAACCCAATATGCGCTATACAGGGGCGGCGTTATCGCCCGAGTGTTTATATCTTCACTATTTAATTAACTAACTAACTAACTAACTAACCATCACGCCGTTTCCCCGCAGGGGTAGGCAGAGAGGACGGACCGCCAAACAACTCGATCTTGGCATACACTTCTTGCTTCATTCACATTCATACAACGCCTCATGACCATTATACCATCGCACCATGATATTGTAATAGGTATTTTTTTTATTAGTAAGCAAATATTGTTTAAGTATTATTACCAAAACGGTTATTTTAGCTAATCTCTTAATCGGTATGACACTTAGGGTCTCACATGTATACATGGCAAAGTCTTTCTAGAAAAGTTTATGTTACAAACTGAAATTTGCATTAAGTGTGAAGAGGTTAGAAAAAAATATAGGAAAGATTTAGATTGTTAGGCGATTGAAAAAACAAAACAATTAAAAGGTTGTGAAAAATCATCAAAGACAAAATATAAATGTTTTTAATGAAGATAAATTTACTCTTCTTCCTACTATAAGATTTATAAGAAACTAGCTGATGTGTACCCAGCCTTACTCAGGATTTTACAAGAGTGTTATATCTATGGGCTAACCTAAATAAAACATGGCGGGTTCCATGTTTTTCATACTAATTTTAAAACGTTATAACAACAGTTTTACATATTGGATTTCATTCAAACTATTTTCTAAACCTTCCCGGCACTAATAAAAACAAACTGCTATTTTCAACGAAACCGGTCCAGTGATTTTTGAGAACATCGAGGACAAACAAACTTACAAACTTAAATTGATTTATATATAGATTTATATCGCATCCCATACTTATTATTCGAAAAATCAATTCGCTTAAGACACCATCATTTTCAGTCATTTCTCAATTTGTTTCGAGGCTAAGGGTGATGAATTTTCTTACAAACTTCGCCTACTGATGGATACTGCGACAAAAACGGAAGACGTGATGATCGTGTGAAAAATGTTGAGATTCATAAAGAATGCAAGGCTGATGTCAGCGTAATGAGTAAGATTAAGAAAGGGACGCTTAGATGGTTTGGGCATGTAGAGCAAATGAAAAAAGAAATAAATATAAGGAGAATATGTGACGCGAATGTGAATGGAAGAAGAAGCCGGGGACGCACGAGGAAGAATCAAATACTTGAGTCAGAAGTCGGAATAACAGTAGAGAATATATGAGGCGACGTATGAATGTGAAGTATATGCTAAGGTCGAGTTGTTAGGCGGTCCGTTCTTTCTGCCTGCCCCTGCGGGGAAACGGCGTTATGATTAGTTAGTTAAAGATATAAAGATATAGAACTTCTGTAAACTTAATAACACCAAATTAAACGTCACACTATAACATTTACATTAAATATTATTTTGTTTGTCTTTGTTGTAATATTTGTTATATGTTCTTTAACATAATAATCTAATCACTTCAAAACATCACTATATCAAAACACGCGAACACCTCAGTACACGTTCTCCTAGTGAGGTGTTTTCAACACACTATAATATATAAATAATTTACAGGTCACATACTTTTGCTTGATAATACATTATTGACTAAAATAAATAGAAATAAATAAAGAATATAATTTATTACAATTTTCCGAGACAAAAGCCAACAAGGCTTACAAAAATTATTATTTTTTAAAATTTTAATATAAATCAAATTTTAATATAAATCAAATTTAATAATGTTATTATTAAGTTGAACATGCATTTTTAGTTTATATTATTGTGACAGCTGAGAATAAACCCTTATATATAGAAATAAAGGTTCTTAGATTAAATTTATTTGAACAATTAGAAATTAATAAACGAATGAATTATCCTAAAAAAACATTAATTAATAAAGTAAGGAAAATTATTTATTCACCATTTCTCAGTATGTTCACATTATCAAAACAACATAAAACATTTAAATAAATCAATTAAGAAAGCATTTCCATTTAAATACGCGGAAACACATTATATATGTAAAAACCTCACAGACTAGAGAATTTTAATTATTTTTTAACTAAATCGGTTTTAGCGATAATAAATGATTAATTTTAAAAACCCGTCCAACTTAGAATTGGGTTGGAGTAAATAAAATCATATAAATAAATCACAATGTGGATTAACCGCAGTTTGAAAATGGCCTTGGACGCCAAAACAGCTGTCACAATAATAACAACTAAAAATACTGCAGACAATAATAATATTATTAAATTTCATTTACATTATTATTATTTTTTTAATTCAATCTAGTTCTACGAATTAAACACGACAAGTAAATATATTTACAGATCAAGATATATTTTTTGGTAGCATTACTTTCGTTCTCGTCTATTTGGCGGGTATAAGAACCGGATTTACCGGTGTTGGTGAACCAGTGTCGATGGTTGACATTAATGACGTATTTCCACTTAGCACAGCCGAACTCTAAACTTCATTCCGTTTCGGTAGCCGATTCTGGATTCGATTACAGCGGACCAACGAATAGAATTCTACCATTTTAATTATAATAAAAGTTTTTTTTATTCAGCGCAATGCTTTTGAGATTTAAATCGCGTTAACATTACGGAGGTATTCTAAAATGAATTTAAAAAAAAAATCAAGTAGAAAAAATAAGAAAAAACATCAGAAACCTACTAACTGTAATATTAAGATTAAAAACTTCTTCCCAACAGGGGCGTTACCGTCCATCAAGGGGCGTTAGAGAGATCCAAGGGGGCGGTGGTGGCCTCTAGAGTAAATGGGAGACTGTAAAGTGCTATAAGGGGGCGGTAAAGGGCTGAAATGGGGGGCGAGGCCAACGAAAATATTTATATTACGAATTTAAATTTGTCATCAATCATTGAAAGAATTATTCTGTTGATTTATAGATTTTTTTCATTTTCTTTCGGTTTTATAACAATTAACCAGGTTTCTTGGGACCTGTTGTCAGGTGAAAAATAATGTACTACGTAACATTATATGTAAAATATGCACATGAATATACAGCCTAAATAGCAGCTATCGTAAAATAAACCTCTGTCTTCTTCGCTGGTCTATATTATTAGCAGCTTAACGCTGCTTGAATCCATTTTCAGGTGAAAATATCACTAAGGAAGTTTTCCACTGCAGCAGGCGTAAGCGGGAGTTCTAGAGAATTCGAAAAACTGTATTTTTCTAATTTATCTAAGCTAGAAGGGTACGCACTAGTTGCATTTCTACTTTTATTTCCTAAAATATGTAATTATTCTTCATTAACCTTTGGAATGTCTATATAGTCTATTTATTCCGTCGTGCGCTGAGGGTAAATCTGAGCGCTGTCTATTTAATAAAATGTAAAATAACTTACTGTTTTTGTAAATTGTTCCGTGTTACCAGAAAATGTCTTTATATATTTATAGAAATTGTGTATATCTATCATTAATAGTATCCCCAGAAGAGCTGCTTGTATTCAGAGAAAAAAAAATCTCTCTAATGATAAAAAATATATAAATGAAATAAGAAAATATTCTTGAAGTTTTATTACATTTCCATAAAGCTAAATACGTTTATAAACACTATTTAAAAAAAAACTTATTTCTTAGATTTTACACAATAAAACACAAACGAACTACGCGCCAAGGAATGATGCCATACTTGACAGTTGTTATTTTGTTTTATATTACAGACGAGGGGTGTTTCAGAAAACAAAAAGCAAGAATTGCTATCGGATTTATTATTTTGTTGGCAAACGAATGTAATTTAATTTAGTAGGATACGAATATTTTTAAAGGTCAAAAATCCCCCAAAAAGAAAGTATGTTTTTTGTGTTACCCATCGGCCACGCTGGCGCACCAGAGGTTAAACGATAACGAGGGAGGTAGGTACCTTTTAAATTCAAATGTTAAACTTTGAAACGAGCGAGATATTATTGTTGGGGAAGGTGTTTCAAACTCACTTTTAAGGATCATCGAATCAACGACCAGCGCCTTTTTGACATTTGAACGAGCCCTGTTTAGCATGGATTTTTGGCCCGTTTGAGTTTTTGATCAAATTATTATCAAGTTGTTATATTTGGACCGCAATACAAAATCTCACTAGTTAGAAAACCCCAACCTTAGTGATTTTTTGAGGTGGGCGTTTAAGTTTCTTCTTCATAATAACCGAAACAGTTTTATTTTTCAAAGTAAGCGTTTCGCGCGAAAGCGTTTGGTAACAACGGTTAACGATGGGTATAGCAGTTTTGTAATGTATTTTAAACGTATCGAGCGGAATGCTCAAACGTATTGCACTCTATTGGAATCATTTCGCCCGGGTTTATTGCAGTCGTACTTAAGAGGAACGGCTGCGCGACCTGTTTCATGCAAAACTTAATTTTGGATTTGAGGCCAAAATACCTATCCAAACTGAATGATATATTTTTTTAAATTACATAATTAGTAAATATAGTACGTATGAGAACTATTTAATTTTTTTTTTTAATTATTCCATGACAAAAAAAAACAATTTTCATAATTTTAGAGGCAAATTGGGAAATTATTTGCGGATATACTGTATTTTTTTAAAAATGTTACCATATGATTACGCAAATAAAAAAAAAAACGTTTTTTCGGATCGATATTTTAAATTATGCACGGCAAATTTTTATTCCAAAGTAAATTTATTGTTTTTAATTTAATTTAAAGTAAAATATAATGCTTATTATAATATTTATGAATAAAAATAATTTTATGTATCATTATATTTTCAAAGCAGATGGGTTAAAACTTTTTTTTTAATCACCGTTAGTCCCCAAATAATTGTTAAAAGTGCCTCTAAAATCGCGAAAAATCAATTCCTTGAATGGCCTATATTTCATAACGTAAATCAAAAGTAAGTAAATTATTTTTTTTTAATTAACGGTTTAGTACTAGATATTTACTAAACTTTTAATTTAAAAAAAATATGTATCATTCAGTTTGGATGGGTATTTAGGCCTCAAATACAAAATTCGGTTATGCATGAAACATGCAGCGCAGCCATTCTTTTAAAGCGTTTTTTTTAAACGCTTATCTCAAAATCCGTGAAACTGTTCAACCGTTTTAGAACTTAAATGGTTGCGAAAAAACGGTTTCATGTTATTTTACTCACCTCTTGTGATTTTGGTAAAAATGTTTTTTATGTTATTAAATTTGTATTCACTGCTGTCCACAGACATATACATGAAACCACTACTTATAAAACACTGACACCCCTATTGCTACTAGTGGAAATCCGTCCCGGACGCGTCTTTAAAAAACAATGATATTCGCGACTTTCGACTTGAGCGGGTCACATCAATCACCTGGCCTTCTCTTCTGCGTAATAAACCCACCTTCTGTAAGTTTTCTTCCTCGGACGCCATAATATAAACTCTTCACTATTAATCTCCAAAGATTAGAGTCGAATAGTTCCGAAGCCGCTGAAGCTTACAGCTAGCTGCAAACTGCATTAAAACCCATCATTATGAACGCAGCAAATTCGGTTTGGAAATTTATCTTTGGAATGAATATGCAATCAGCGGTAGAACGCGACTGCGACTCCGGCACGCCAGTCACCCTTGTGGTATTATGGTGTCCTGGTAGCGGATCCAGCGCTGAGGAAACCATGCAGCATCACAAAGGACGCAGAGATGAGGGAGTCGGAGGTAAAACACAGATTGGGGGTTATTGTGAAGAATCTACGTGTCGAATAGCGATTTTACGAAAGAAATAACTTAATTATAACGAGGAGAATGTGTGTATTTGTAAAAAATTACTTCTACATTTTTGCGGAAGGAGATTTTTCTTCAAATTGTAGTCTTACGATGCTCTCAGTAATAATTTATTTTTTACACAATTTATTACATTTGCAAAACTTACTCAAACCTCAAAAATGACGTAAGACTTTTAAAAGTGAAAACAACTTCTTTTCACTTGTTCATTTTTGACGGAACCGGTTTCACCTTACAACGGGCATCTTCGGACTGGTATTCTCTGACCTGTCTGAAGATGAAACTCGACACTGTTCTGGCCAAAATTGTTAATAATAAATATATATATATATATTTATATGGAATTTCACCACGAATTAACTGCTTCAAAAAGAGCAGAAATAATAATAAAAAGAAAACAATTTCGTAATCTGTTTTTAAAAAAAGAAGGAGCTTCAATGTACACGGAATATTTTTTTCTTACACATATCTGGGATTGGAATCAGAAGATTGAAGTATTGATTTATTTAATTTATTTAACCTTAACCGTATCATCTGTATATATGAAAATCAAAGTTTGTTTGTTTGTTCTTGATTTTTTCGACAATTACTGGACTGGTTTCGCTGAAAATAGCACAGTTTGTTTTCATTAGTGCCGGGAAGGTTTAAAGAGTAGTTAGAATGAAATATGTAAAACTGTTGCTTTAACGTTTTAAAATTAGTATGAAAAACAATTGTTTTATTTAGGTTAGCCAATAGATATAACACTGGTTGGCCACAGATTGCATATTCGAAAGAAGAAGGTTTTTTGGTAGAATATTTTCAAAATGGAAAACACGATTATACCTACTTAAGAACTTTATGATTTAGATATATTTTGAAAAATAAACGTTTGGAATAAAATAAAATAGTCAAATAAACGTTTCTTTATTGGGAGATAGTTACTTTCGCTGCCAAATCAATTATGGCACCCTAATGACAAGTGAAAAATCCCGAGCAAGGCCGGGTAAACATCAGCACGAAACAATAAATACTTGACACAGTTAACTGCAAGCGTAAGAATATAGAATAAATAATTTACAAGGGTAACTATTAAATGTGTCATTAGCTCATACAATGACATCAGAGAGTATATAAAGAATAAAAGTTCATGAAGAGTATACAAGTAAAAGATATTGATGAATTATTAAGGAATGATAAGGAAACCAGTAATATAAAATATGAATCGGTAAATCATGTATATAATATTTATCATGGTAACATACATAAGTATTTCCGTTTCTACTTATAATCTGCATCCACTCACTTTAATTCATTTTCAGTGGTTTTTCATGTGAAAAAAATAAAATTATCGAGCAGCAACACTTTTAAGATAAGCGAAAATCGTTAAAATGCAAAAACAACACTTTTATACACACCATACCATCATTGGTAATATAACATTATAAAAATTCTCATAAAAAATCCACATTTCGTATTATTATAACATATATATATAGTTTATTTTTGAGTTTTTATTAATGAACTTTTAGTTACATCCCAATTATTTTACAATTCATATTTTATACTACTCTTCCATTAGAAGCATTTGCTTGTGGATGGAAATAATATAATATAGTATATGTACATATACTGTAGTAACTGCATTGCAGTTTGATTAAGGAAACATGTACTGTGTATATTAAACATGGGATAAAGGTACATTTATATTTAGAGGAAGTAATAAAAATTAGATAATTTCTCTGGCGCCGTTAATCTGAAGAATCACCTTAAAGGCGCTGTCCAGTGTACCTTAACGAAGATAGTGTCACTAAAATAATGTCAGCGAAAATAAGTAAATTTTATAATATTTGTAAAATTAATTAATTTGGAAAAGTTTTTATTTTTCTAGAAGGTTTTAAAAACATTTCTTGACGGAGCTAAAAAAATTGGTTTTATCATTAATGCTTCTGATTTCTTCCGACAGTAGCTTGAAAAAATATCATCCTTGCTAAGTTTATTGGAGTTGGGCAAATAAAGCATTTAATTTCCGGTACGGTTTTCAGTTAAAAAATGGTATTTGTCTTTTTTACGATTTGAATTGTTGAATTTTGACTATATATATATATATATATATATATATGTTATGGTTGAGATTTTCACGGGTGTAAGATGTAGAATAATTTTCTCGATTTACCCGCGTAATGTAGTCCTTAGAAGGACTTTTTAACTCCTGACGTTTCGGACAAATCACATTGTTCACAGTTTTATGTCTGCTTTGACCGACAGCTTAGCGTGTCTGTTCAAAAGTCAAAACCTAAGTTTAGGTTTTGACTTTTGGATTGAACGGACACGCTCAAGCGATCAGTTCAAAACAAAACTCAAGACATAAGGCCTCTGAATATATATATATATATACTTTAGATCCGTTATTCACGTACGAGTATATGGACACTTTAGCAATCAAACAATCTTTGATTTTTTTTTTATACTTAACTCCACATTAAATTACTCAGTACTTAATAATAATAATAAGAGTTCTTTATTCCGGAATGGGTACGTAAAATAAAAGGAAGAAAAAAATATAGAAAAAGATTTATTTATTTATTTATTAAAAAAATCATTCTCTTAGAGAAAAAAAAACAAGTTTATGGTGGATATTTGACGGTCTCCCATCTCCAAATGGACATCACAGGAGACTCCATCCATGCAGCCGTGGCACTAATGATGGTATTCTTGGATTCGCGTACTCTGCACCATTAAACCAAACCAAATCCTAGCAAGTAGTATTTGTACAGCGCCCTTGAGGTGATTTTTCACAAATACGGCGCTATACAAATCATCCAAGTATTATTATTATTATTATTAGCTTCCCATGCGGTGGCGGAGAAGTGCCCTAAACTAATGCAATCGTCCTTCCAACATTTCAAAGGAACATTTCCATAGCGCTGCAGTATCTTGGAAGGCGGAATAGTTGGCGATATGCATTATTGTAGGTGACTTTTATCTTATGGCATTGGGATTCAGTGTGATGCACCCAAAATTCTGATGTGCAGAATGTGTTGAACGGTATTATTTTGACTTTTGCGTTGCAAAAGTGAAACTGCCTTGACAGGTCACCTGCTCTAACGGATACCGTTCTTCTTTGTCTTTCCATATCCGCAATGTCCTTCGGGTCGTTTGTGATAATATGTACCGAACGTTGTGTTTTACGCTGCGAACAATCCTTTTTCCTTGTACCTATATAGCCATACTGGGGGTGTTTGCATGATTTCGTTATTATATTTGAAAACCATAACGATTGATTTAGAGCTGTAAAGATCAGATAACATACATGCAAACTTTACAACTGTAATGTACTAAAATTCACCCTTCTTGTATATCCATAGGAATATGTGGTGAAGATGCAAAAGTTCAAAGTTCATTATCTTAGTACGGAATATTTTCACAGGCGGCAGTCTAACCGCGGGGATATTAAATGTGTGAACTGTTCAATAAGTTAGAAGTGGTCGATGAAATAGGACCAAATTCAAATGAGAGTTAAAACCTTTTCCTTTTTAAAAGCGAGGTAGTAAAACTCGTATAACAAAGTATCTACACTTTAACACGCTAACAATTTACAAAACCTTCATTTTCCGATATTAGGTCATCCAACAAAGAAGGAAACAGATTAGCAATAATGATTAGCCGATCCCCTCATTACGGAAAACCAAGCAAATAATCCATTGAGTCCCATTCCCATAGAGAATTATCGGCAGCTTACACAGGCGGCCACACTATAAAGCTGATCGGAATTATCCCGCGACAATGGCAAACGTTTCTCATTTATTTATCCGTTTATTATTATTAAATGCATTGAAATCAATTTGTGTCGAGTTTTGTTGGCGATCTCCATTCATCCGGGGACAATGGGCATACGTGTATCCAGGACAGATACAGTACGGATGCTGTGTGGACCAGTGTGCCCAACAGAATACGGCGGAGTATACAACATGAACACGCTGAATGCTAGCCCATTGTCAATCATTGCGATTATTTCAGCTGACATCGATTTATATAGATATATATATACTTACATTGAATAGAGTGACGGTGGTCACGACAGGTGCAGGGTCATCGCAACCATAGTTAAGGTATTGATAAATAATTGTACACAATTTATATTGCCAATGTTTGATCAGGTACCCACGCCAAAATATGAAAATCTTCTTTCAGAAAGCCATCGCAGTTAGTTGCAGGCGTCGGAATTCGTAATATGTATAAAAAAGTCTCTTCTCTATTTTTTTGCAAATTTAGATCACATTGGATTGGGAGCCATTTTTGACACTTCCTGAATAGCTAAATTATAAAATAAAATGAATCTTTAAAAAAAGGTTTATTTGTTAGAAAATTATTTTAATTTAAATTTTAAAAAAATATGTATTTCTTCTTTTTTACATAAATAAAGGTTTAATTTTTTTACACACGAATACATATGGTTTTTTGAAATTTGAAAAGGTGTTCGTGTTTCATTTTGGATGTGTTAATATTATCTCCTTCAGTGATTAAATATTATTAATTCACATAGCTATCTCTTAAATTTATTTTCTAATTAATATCTATATTTAGAATATTACAAATTAAAAATTAAATTAATAATAACAATTATGATTTTATCTTTTATGTCTTGTAATGTTGATGATTTTATTTTTATTCAAAAGAGAAATAATATGTATATTTTTTTTAATTTCAAATACAAATTAAATTTTTAATATTTTTTGATAATTTTCTTTTAATCTTTATTTTATCTATTATTTTTACATTTTGTAATTAATTACTTACCTACTTTCATCACTTATTGTTAGTTTTTGTTTATGTTTGTAATTTGTTCATTCTTTAATTATTGTATTTATTATTTATGTTTATTATTATTATTCTATGTTTATTATTTGTTTACACTTGTCATTTTTTTTAGCTAATGAGACCAGTTCAATTTACGCCATTTACACCGATATCATACTTCAAGTTCAAGATTTGATAATGTTTTCCTCCATTTTTATAAATCCCATATTATTGGTTAAGCGGTTACCCCGGATAGGTAGAGGTCCTGGGTTCGAGTCCCAGATGCGACTGAAATCTTTTTATTTTCTGTTGTTTTTTCGGTTTCGTGGTTCATTTGGGATGTGTTAATATTATCTTCTTCAATGATTAAATATTACAATGAGGTATACAAACTTCAATAAGTTATAAAAAATAAATTGAATATTTTATTGTTCCTTACGATAGCTGCTGAGCAATTGAAGACCTTGCATGAAAAAAATATTCAGCTTCTTATTTGGTCATTTTTACAATTTCAATTATTTTCAACAAAAACTTTTTCGTTTTTGCCACATTTTCAAGTACGGTGGAGCTGGAGTTGCATCAACAATGATCTCCTTGGAGCTATATCAATCCGTGTATCTCAAAATGGCATATGGACTTATTGGAGGAAAATAATACTACATCGAAAATCCAGAAGCTGATGGTGGTACCTTTGTCACCGAAGATGAAAACGAATAAGATAATAATATTTTGGAGGCGGAAAAAGATCTAGATCCTGTAAGTTTTTATTTTTACTTTTAATATTTGTTTAAAAAAAAACAATAAAATTTATCTTTAATATATTAATAAAATTGAAAATAAAGACATTTTTTTTATTTCAAATTTTAAAATCACTTTATTTGCGGACAAATATAGAAAAAGGAAGGTGAATCTTATTTGATGCAAGGTCTTCAACCTTTGGGACATTACAATAATAATAATAATTGGATGATTTTTATAGCGCCGTTTTTGTGAAAAATCACCTCAAGGGCGCTGTACAAATATTTCTTAACTAATTATGTACAAACAGATACAGAAAAACATACTTACCTGGCAGGTCGCTTCAGATGAACACAGTTTTATTAGAAAATATATTTATAGAGATGAATGTTTTACATGGTTATTTGTTGCTCATTTTCTATTGATTACAATAGCTGGACTTCCTATACCGATAAAAATAATGAGATAATCAACACAGTGGGGGAGTGAAATAACATATATTACAATCCATAACAATTTAACTACAAAAAACGCATTTCAATCAAAAATATTCTTATTTAATTTTAGTACAAGATATAAATATATATTTGAACGTTTTGTTCAGCGGTATTGATTCCTGTACCCGAAGAACTTCATATATTTTATGCGTGTAAATACTGTTTATGACAGAACAGGGACTGTTTGGATGTTCGGTTGTCATATTATAAAGCGAGTACAAATAGTTTCCGCGTTACCCAATCAAGGGGATGTTTGCAGTGAGGCTATTCTGCGCCGCATCGGCGGTCCAGCGCCCAGCCAGCCCACAATGGCAGATGTCCCAGCGTCATGCCCGCACACCAAATCATTATGGCGTTGCAAGCAATTTCGTCACTCATTCTGTATGCAAAATAGACTTATTCATCAGTAGAGTGCCTACTAGAGTGGTGGATGAATTATAGAGAAAGAGTAAGTTCTCTTAGTATGTTAATCAGATAGCTCGTTTTCTTGTTTCTCATATTTTTCTATGTGGCATGGAAAATTGGACACTAAAACAAGCATTACGTATACCACACACTTTGGAACATTCTTGGGCGTGTGGTATGTGGGAGCATCCTTAAAATACAATGGACAGCTTGGGAAAAAATTTATTTATTGACTAACACCCCGGTGGGCTTTTATATTTAAATGATTTTGTGTACAGAAATAAAAAAAGCTTTACGTAAACAAAAAAGAACATGATACATAGTTATAAAGGGAAAGGTTTTTAATATGTAGATAATACTTTTTTTTAAAAATAAAAATACTACTAGCCTTATCTACATGATACATAATATGCAAGTGTATAATATAATATAATATGAGTGCATGATATTGTGAAAAAATAGAAATAAACCTATTTTTTATATTTCGGGTGACGTAAAAATGTATGAATTGGCATAATAGATAATATGGTACAAGATGCATAGAAAAAAAAGTAGAAGAAAAAAACATATTTTTGAATTGTAGATAAGTAAAAAGATAATATAAAAAAAAACAATTGCAACATAAAAATATCATTCAGGTATCTTTTAAACATGGGTAATGTATGATTGATTATCAGGAGGCCTATTCTGGTTCTTTTTAAGAAAAATCCCATATCCTTTTCCTAAGGCTCAAAAACTTCTCGCTTAACTGCTGTAAGGTTCTCTCGGATGACAGCTAAATTGTCCGCTGTCATTCAGCAAATGACATTCATTAAAAATATTAATATTTGCGTAGTTTTAACAAGATAAAAACTCAATATTACATAAGTTACCAATGTAACAAACAATTTTCATTATAATTTAATACCAAACAATGTTAATTAAAACTTAACAATGTTACAAGAAAAAACAATGCACAACGGCAGACGGTGGCATAGATATACCACGGCGGCAAATGTCACTTTTAGAAGTAGTGACAAAATAAAAAGGTCAATACGTTCTGAGGTAGGTACCTTTTACAAAACGTAATTCTTCGTCAAAAGACAAGGTATTTTATGCCAATTAAAAATAAAATAAAAATTATTAATTGTTTTTGTGTTTAATTCGTAGAACTCCATTTAATTTAAAAAATAAATAAAATTAAAATAAAATTAAAATTAAAAATTAAAATAAAAAAATTAAAATTGATTAAAATCCAATTTAATCTAATGGAATTGTTTAAAAAAAATTTGGTTAATGTTATTATTAAATGTTCAAAACCTTATGTTACTTATGTTTTCGAATTATCTCTTGACAATCTGTTTAGTATTTTGTTACTATGTCTCTCCGGAATTACGTAAGAAGTCTTTAAGCCTAAGGAAAAGGATAGAACGTCTGTTTTATTACAAACAATCTTTGCAGACAATCATATCCATAAATTGAAGAAATGTACCCGTAAATTGCTTAGCTAGACTAACCGGTTAGTGCTTACCTAAAGTCATTAGATAGAAAAAGTTTAAAAATTCACAAGTATCAGTGCGCATATGCGTCCACAGCCCGCAACGCTGTAAAAAACTAAAAATACAAAAATAATTAAAATATATTTAATATCTGTTAAAAGCTTCTTATGCTTTTTAAGGTCATTTTATAAATATTTTCCAGTCCAAAAAATTATAAATATTTCAAATAAATACCAACTCTTCCTGCGCCACCAATCTTCTAATAAATGTAATATCAATCTCTGTACTTAAATTTTCTAATAAAACTGTGTTCATCTGAAGCGACCTGCCAGGTAAGTATGTTATTTATCTGTTTGTACATAATTAGATAAAGAATAGGAAGTAATATTTGTACAGCGCCCTTGAGGTGATTTTTCACAAAAACGGCGGTATATCATTAAACAAAAAACCTATTAGAAGAGTAGGTAATGTAAGAAGAACACCTACCTATGTGAGAAAATTTCAAAGTCCTGCTACATACCACGATCCTGCACAATTATACGATCAGAGGATAGACTTGTTCGAAGTATCCAATAATGATGTCAGACCTTGTGAAGGCTCGTTGGACTGGACAACATGGCAATTATTGGGTCGGGTCCACCGCTAGACCCGGGCAGGGGACCGAACACTGAGCTATGGGTGGTAACAATCGATTGCAGTGACAGATCATGGAGGCTGCGAGTCCGGACCTATCAGACGTGACAGAAGCTTTGAGTTATTGGTAATTAGAAATCTAATGAATCTGACTTCATATTGCAGATTGAATGAAAATCTTATAATACATTTCGCTGTTGTTTTACAAGGAAGATGAACATAATTTTCCTCGGGGTCTATGTCATCTTTGGGGATGCTTTGTGGAGGGTATTTTAAAGAAGAGGAAAAGGATATGAGGGGTGGGTAGGAATTTGGGAGTCAGTGTGTCCAGGAGGGACGAACGAATTAAGCCATCTCTCCGCCTGGAGAGGTCAAAGGGCCTCTCTCAAATGACCACTCTCGATCCGGCCCACCACGTAGCTGGTGGGTAGACACATCCGCCTCCAAGACCTGATTAAACTTCGCTCCATGAACCCGGGAAATTTTGCTAAATCACCAAATGTGGCGAATCACATGGAGGTACCTATGGCAGAGATGTTGATTATCCAATGAATTATTCTCGGGGCAGCGGTACCCAAACCCGCATCCAAATTGATGTCCTGGAAATCTCTCTTATAAAGGCTTTGTAACTATCCAACTATAAACAATGCAAAACATATACATACTCGTATTTATTTTTTATATGAATATTTCAAAGAGCTAACTGCTCCCACCTTTCAGTTTCGGGAATATGAGTGTAGTGTGATGTTGAAGGGAGTGTGAAAGGGAGGGGCGGTTGGGTAAGAGGAAGGTTGGGAAGTACCTGGCTATTCAGATCTGGTCACTAAACACGGTTAAAACAAATACAAACAACTTTTAGATTCTGAAAGGTGGTATTCCACCAGGGTGATACTGGTATCTAAAATCCTGTAATTCGCCACAAATACACTACATATTTTAATTATGTGTGAAATGAAATACTCGAGCATAACAACAACATAAAATTGCGTAAGCCGGGATTTGAATCCGCCACCGCGATCCACGAAGGATCGACAAAAAAAGGAAAATCACAGTGAAGATGTTTTGTAACTTTACTAGTTATGTAGATTTAAAATGTTCGAGGTATGAATAACTTTAAAAATATAGTCATATTGTTTCTGACGGATGCACGTTACAAAAAAAATTTGGATGGATGCGATAAGCAGCGGCGTGCAGTCCATAAAGACTAAAGGTTGTGAATGTCCTAAGGAAAATGAACAAATAAAGACAATATATAATTTAAAATCTACGTCGAATGATCAAAACTTTTTATTTTTTATTTGTCAGTATTTTATTTTCCACAATCGTTTTATATAAGCAAAATGTTTGAATTTGATTTTATTATACCATTTAGATGCAACCTGTAATAGCTAATTAAATGTTAATATTTATTATTTTGGAACTACAAAATGTCATTACTCTGGCAACACAAAGCTAATCACTCCATCCTTGAGCAAAACACAAAATATCAGATTTCGTTTTTTAACGTTTTTTTTTTTAAATTTTTAAATTTATAATATTGTTCCGTGTATTCTTTTTTTAAATTTATTTATCTAATATCTTATAAATGGCTATTTCGAAAAATTAATTCAGAAATTCGATAAAATCGCCCTTCCATGTAATTATTTTCCCTGCAAAGTAAAATTAAAAAATAAAAAAAAAAAACAAATAATTGTCTTGGAATATGATGTAGAATCATCTCCTTTCGGAACGTACCACTAATTTTTAATCACCGTTTGGTTAAAGCAAAAAATGTTCACTTGGGACATTGTGATTTTTAAAATTACAATAATCTTCCTATGACCCAATCCTTAAGAAACGATCGCAGCGCTCTAATTTTTGCTACTCTTAAATGTCAAACCATACGTTCTTAGTATTATTCGAGTATCTACTATCTATGTAATTTTTCATGGAAGTTGACACATATTAGGAATATTTTATTTATTGGTTTCTGTACATTGTTTGATTTTCTCAATCTTTTTTTTTTAGTGGGATACATAACGCAAAGCCACCCGCCTACCGCTTGCAGTAAAAGATTTGAAATATTTACGCTTGGATAGCTAGTAATTTTTGAACAACGAAATGTTCGTTTAGTAATTACATTCATAATGGTTTAACCCTTTTTATTAAGTGTTCGCTTATTTAATTTCCAATACTACTGGGTAGGCGGTGCCATCTGTGGAAATATTAAAAAAATAACTATTCTTTGGCTGGATAAATTTCGCATTTGAACTTAAAAAAACTACACATAAAGTGATCATACCTAGAGTAATGCACGTCAATGGCAGAAAGCGTTAGCTTAATGTAATTTAAAAAAGGAACATGTTATTAAAATATATATAGTTGTTTTTTTTTTATTCACCATAAGAGTCCCAACTGCTCCCAACCACCCAGAGCCAGTGAGACTATGGCATCCCCAATTGGGGAATGTTGTGAGGCTGGAGGTAGTGGAGAGGGGAAGGAGACGGGAAAGAGGAAGGTGGGGAAGTCCTGGCTATTCAGATCTGGTCACCAAACACGGCTAAAGCCATTTCGAGCAACGTTTCAATTCTGAATGGTGGTCTTTCACCAGGGCGATACTGAGAGTATCTTGCACGCTGGAACGTGCGCAAATATACTACATATTATTTTTAATTGAGTTAATTGTGAAACAACACATATTAATTAAATAAAATTTACTTTCGCACGCCGGGATTCGAACCCGCGACCTTAAGAAATTCATAGTCGAGAGCCTAATGTCTAATTGGTAAACAAATCTTAAGGCAAACCAAAATACTTTTGTAGTAAGCTTTTATGTTCTGACAATATCTGAATCCCGCGGCTTACGCGTTATAACATGACGTTCTTTTAACGTACATTAAAATAATTAAACTGTGTTGTACCTTCGCCTCCGATTAGATACCCATTATTACATATACTGAATAATACTTCCGATCTCAAACAATGGTGCCACAGCGGCCAAAGCGCATTCTTCCCCCATTCGATTCTTTATTGATGAACCAAAGCTAACACAATGATCGCGTAACAATTTTATTCATTTCACAGAGCAAACACAACGGCCATTGATCAAGGCAGGTAAATATCATATTATTATAAACGATTGTCATCACGGAGCAATTCTGCTCCGGTGCGGGCAGACACCATGTGCTGGGGTCAGTTCATCGCGATGGGTCCTAGGATCATGTGCTTTTAGTTGCCGACTCAACTCCAACGGTGACAATAGTTCAGCCAAATAAATAATATACGTAACCCAAGTTCAAAGTGTCACTGTTGTCAATCTTAAACATTTTCTCAATATTTGCCAATAACTTCAACAAATTCTCTAAACGGTTTGAAATCTTCATCAGATTTTTCTTTTATAATGCTCGGAGGGCCATCACCCTTGGTCTTGGACTCTTGGCAGCAAGAGACACCGCAGACCACTGTTCCAATACCATCTAGCCACATAAAGCGACCGATGAATGCTTTCATGGTCTGGTCACGTCTTCAACGCCGCAAAAAAGCAGCGGAACATCCTAAGATGCACAATTCTGAAATATCAAAGCGACTCGGCATGGAATGGAAACTTCTAACAGATTACGAAAAGAGACCGTTCATCGACGAAGCGAAAAGATTAAGGTCACAGCACATGATTGACTATCCGGATTACAAATACCGACCACGGAGGAAGCCCAAACCTTCAGAAGTTATGTCTTCAGCACCCGCGTCAATTGTGAATTCTTCTGCCCCAGGTCAACAATTGCTTCCCGAGTTTTCAAGTGCTTCTATGCCGCATGCCAGTCAGGGGTTTTCTTCATTTTCTTACATGGATCCTATGGACTCATTTGCAAGGAGTTTCTTATCTTCAGTGCCGTCGAATGGTAGCATGTTGTCTACGCTTCCTACAACACTGTTTCCAGCTTCAAGAATAAGCGTGTCCATCGTTCCAGAGAAACCTCAGATGCCTCTTCCTCCGTACGCAAGCCTCACTCCGACTCATTCTCCCCAGTCAATTCAACTCCAGTCTGCGGTCCAGCAGCACCAAGCCATGATGAGGGCTTACCAGGATTTCCACATTGTTTCCCAGCAGCAAGCCTCTGAATCTTCGAGGTTTCATAGTTATCCTGGTGTTTATTATTCGTGAGAAAAATGATGGTGGTGGCAGAACATTACCTTGTAAATAGATACCGTTTTTTTTTAAATATTTTCCATAGGTAGCATACATTTTATGAAGACTTAAGTTTGCGATTTTAAAAATAACTTATACTTCCCTTCCGATGATTTTTGTGTTATTTACATAACAGCTTGGAATATTGTTTTAAAATTACACGAATATCGATTGGAATTATATTAATAGAGGCACAATTACAAGTTATTATTTACTTTAAAAATCCTATGCACAAATTCTGAATCTACACATAAAAAAATAATTATGTGACTACCGCACAAGAATCCCAACTGATCCTAACCATTTGGAGCCAGTGATACTATGGCGTCCCCAATTGGGTTATGTTGTAAGGCTGAAGGTAGTGGGGAGGAGAAGGAGATGGGGGAGAGAAAGGTGGGAAAGTATCTGGCAATTCAGATCTGTCATCAAACAGGGATAAAGCAATTTCAAGCTTATATCGCGAATCTTCGTCAGAAGTTCTCAGGAAGAACTCTTGTACACAGGAAACAAACATAAAAGGTGTACCCACTTTAAAAGATAAAAAAAATATGTAGGTACATATTTGGATCTTGCTTTTCTTTCTTCTAGTTTTCCTTCGGTTTTTCGATACGCACTGAAGTTACGGAATAGATACGGGCATAAATCACGGTGTTCCCGAGAAAATCTAATTTAATTATTTTACTGTTAAATTCACTCACATTATGAATTATAATAGCGAATTGAGAATTTCACACAGACTCCCCTAAATATTGACGCATAAACACTTTTGTGCCACCTATTCAATAGAATTATTACCTGTCCGCGTATTATCCGGGGTAATGAGTTGACGCGATGGCTATTTACCGGTGTCATTTCTATCATTTTATTTAGTGTCCATCATTGTTCGGCAGTGTGTTTAATGACACAGGATGCCTTGTAATAACAATAATAGCTGGACCAACAATAAAAATAGAGAGTAATAATAATAACTGGACTCACAATAAACTCGCTCTAAAACTTATTCACATTTATCTAAAGCGAGTAATATTATGTGGAGTTTGTCGGTTATAGGTGATTACAGCCGTGTCATTGTGAATAGAGAATGCGAGTACTATCGACAATTCACACTACGGCGAGGTAATTGCAGTGATTTGATAAATAATTATGTTCTCCGTGAATTGTGATAAAGCGGCCGGATATTATATTGTCATACATTAGAAAACAACATCAGGCGCGACAATTGGCAAAAGAAAATACAATATATATATATATATATAAGTAATATCTGTCAAAAAGCAAGTGTCGTAAACTGAAACAATATTTTTCATCCTTCTAGCCCTGCTTTGGGGAATTTGGCTATAATAATAATATCATAATTGGACGCTCTGAATTTAACGAACCTTATGTGTAACCTGAACGTGATACACAACTGACGGCTCTGCATAATGTACCTTAGTCTGCAAATAACTATTTCCAAAATTCTCCAATTCATTATGTATATGGTTTTCACGGGATACTAGGGGCAATAACAATGATTCACTTGGGAGACAACCGTAACTAAATAGGTAATTATCATCTCCGCAGGCGCTACAAGACTTTACATTAAAATCCTGACCACACTCCTACTGATCTCCTGTATCTATGTTTAGGTTAAGGTCTTCCAACCACTTCAATATACTCCCAGCCTCTCCGATTTTTTATTTATTTAATATACATACATATAATATAGTTAATAATACAGATAGTTAATAGCAAATTACAAAAAAGCATAAATGTATTTAACAAAAACTACCCAGATTCCTCGTGTTTGAGTTGGGGAGCAGCGCCATGTGGCGACAGTAATGGTAAGTAAGTATTGAAATAAAATACATCTATTATATACATAATATAGATACAGTTTGTTTTGATATTCACGATAGTTGCTACATAATACATTATCTACAATATACGAAATAAAAGTACACGATAATATGAATGCAACAATAAGGCGCATACAAGGTAAACATAATACATTTAAATTTTAGTCACATTTCGAAAGGCCTGAGGGAAATTATTTTCCTCAGGGCCTCCTGAGTGCAGTTAATTTTTAAAAATGTGCACGCGTTTTCATACTAATAATGGTTAAAGGCTCATCAACCTTCTTTCTATTAGGTACAGACGAATCATTTTAAAGAGGTCGCGTTTGAATGTATTTATGCATTCCAAAAGCAGATCAAATTAGTTAGAAATAGTTTGGAACACCCGGCCGCAGTCTTCCCTTACTGCAGTAGTCCCAAGGTACAGTTCACCACTACGCAATCAAGAATCTCTTTAAAATCATTCTACTATAGAAGAATTAGTGATTTTTGTATTTCGATCGTAGGATCTTTGAAGTTTTAGAATGATATGTCTATTCGGTGTTTATGTGAACAGCGCACTACTGGCTGAAACCATCTCCAGTTGAAAGGGGTTGGAAAGGGAAGGAGATAGAGTAAATTAAGGTTGGGAAGTACTAATCAAATCTTTTTACCAAACATGGCTAATGCCATTTCAAACAATGTGACTATGGAGCACTCGTTACATTTACTTTAACAGTTACAAATGAATGATCGCCTTTTTTTAATTATTGTCATATATTTATATTGTTATACATAATATTATTATGAACGTTCAATGAAAAGCATCGTATTGGTTACTTATTAATTGAGCAAAACAGGATACAGAAATGTCAGTGTTTATTATCTACAAATAATGTACATTATAACAATAGAATGCATACATCTATTGTGCCTCATAGCACGCAGTGCACAAATAATAATGCAAAAATTATAAATGGTAGTTCACAAAAATAATAAAAAGAATGTTAAATTATATGCACGACACATTTGTTTTATTTTTTAATGATTTATTGCATTCAGCAGCTAGGCTGCAATAATTTATAAAAAAATCAGGGATCAACTTCGTAAAATTCAAACGCTATAACGCACTCCGTATGCACGTTGAGAAAATGTTGAAATTCTCCCTTGAAGACATCTTTAGACGATTTTTTTTCATACGGATTGCATGTGAGTTATCTTTTTGTATGGAGTTTTCTGTAGAATTTTCCGTAGTAAAAGACAACTCACGTGCAATCTGGATGAGAAAATGTATCGTGTAATAACGTCTTAACACCGGCCACATGTTTCGATTTTTACAAAAAAAAAAACATCCCAGTAATGCGTGTTTTATTTTATTTTGAAAAGGCTTAAATATAACTAACTAACTAACTCCTCAATCTTGGCATACACTTCTTGCTTCATTCACATTCATACAACGCCTCATACATTCTCTTCTGTTATTCCGACTTCTGATATGGCCCGACTCGAGTATTTTATTCACTTGATCGTGCAATGTCTTCCTCGGGCGTCCTCGGCTTCTTCCTCCATTCACATTCGGGTCATATATTCTCCTTACACTCCATTCTTCGTTCGTTCGCTCTACATGCCCAAACCATCTAAGCGTCCCTTTCTTAATCTTGCTCACTACGCTTATATCAGCCTTGCATTCTTTACGAATCTCAACATTTTCACTCGATCATACATGGTTTTACCACACATTCGTCTCAGAGATCTCATTTCTACAGCATTCAGTCTACTTTCATCCTTCCTCTGCCAGTTCCATGCCTCACTGCCATACATCAGAGTTGGTATCAGCACTCCATTGTGGACTGCTAGCTTCGCTTCTTTGGACAACTTTTTGTTTGCGCCAACCGCGTTCAGTCCTCCGTTAATCGAGTTTCCTGCATTCACCCTTCTTAAATATTAAAGGCAAATTATTTTATTTTCTCAGGCATAAATATTAAAATGTTTGTCGCTCATATTCCAAAAAACTTTGTTTTCCACATTGAACAATATGACAATATACGAAAAAGGATTCGTAAGTAAAAGAATTTGCATTTTAATTATTTTTTAAATCTGATGCGTTATTTTTTTTAGTCTTATAAAAAGACTCGCCCAAAAAAGGCGCTGTTAATTTATAGGCCAAAGTGTATTCTACTTAGGCCATCGAATTTTCAAATTAAAAACATATGATTTTGTATTATTTCGCATTGTGTCGCCTTAAGAATCAAGTATGATAGTATAACTACCATTGAAAGAATATCATCATAGTCGTATTTTCAAAGTAGCTAGAATAAGTTTTTTTTTTATATTTTCCAGTTAGTCATAAATATTTTACTGTAGAATGGAAGCGAGGAGTAAAATTTATTATGTCCAAATTCAAACAATTTTTACTGATGTGCCGACCGATCGCGTTAGATTTCCTTGAGTTATTTCCCCAGCAATTCGTTTGTCTTCATAGGAGCAGGCTGCACCTTTTTCTCATAGGTAAGTATAATTTATTTTTTTTCATTTAGGAAATTTTACCCTCATTGTATGACTTATTGTATGGTGGGAACTATTGAGTGAAATTTACTGGTCGGTTCTCAGGCACAAGAAACGAGTGAATTATTCATATTTTTGATCACCATGTTCCCGATGGAAATAAGTTCCCTGGGGCATATGTCATATTTGGGGATGTTGTATAAATGGTATACACTGATGACCCAGGACTCTTTCCTAGTGTTCTCACTTCAGAGGAAGCCCTTTCCAGGTTTTTTTTTAAAGAAAGACAAACATTCCCGGGTTACAAATAACCTGACAATATTTGAAAATCTCAACTAAGAGAAAGATGTTGCTTGTGTCATGATGGGGGACTTAGCCAGTCGAAGAATTGAAATCAAGATGGCTGATTGAGACCCAGACGTGATGCCAAATCAGCTAATAACCGGTCAAAATGGCACACATTAAAGTTCAGACACAGGGCTCGGATAATAAAATGTCAATTTTTCTTAGGGCCTTAACCTCGAAGGGGGCCTTATCTGGGTGCCAAAATGGTATACATAGAGGACATATCGTCGCCTGAGAACTGTTTTGGGATATCGCACGAAACATAGTTTTGAGATATTGAGATATAAAGACCTCATTTTGTTTTAATTCAAATTTAAACACGTTAATCCGCTCATACATATATTTATAATTGGCAATATTTTTTATTTTATTTTTAATACCTGTGGTTTAAACTAATAAAATAAATAAATATTTCAGAATAGCAATCACATACCGTCATTTCTGTTTTCGTCAAGTTCGGTGGAAAAGGGAATTGCAGAATGTTGTTGTTTAATCAAAATAAAAAATGAAATTTATTCACTTTTATATCATTTTTTTTGTTTCTAAATGTGTTTAAAAATACGTAACAAATGTTGAAAAAATGGCACAAGAAATAATATTATCTAATACCTTCCGGCATTTCTGATAGATTATCTACTATTTCAAGGAATGTGTGCCAAGATAGAGTTGTTTGGCGGTTCACCCTATCTTCCTACCCCTGAAGATAAATGGCGTTATGGTTGGTTAGTTGGAACCTATTATGTAGCTACAACAATAAAAAATAAATAAAAGGTTTAATTCATAATATCAGGGCATCCTGTGCGGAGTTGATGCAAAAAAGTCTCATTACTGCAAATATTTCCATAAAAGTTGTGTGCACTGATGGAATCAATTTAGCACCACAAAGTAATAGAAGATCTCCTTTGTTGTCGGCTGATAGCATACATGGTTCTTTATAGACAGTTTCGAGTGTATTCAATTGTTGATACGATTCATATTCGTCAGAGGTTTTATAAAAAACTCTTTGTTTATCAGTATTCCTAATCAAGAGTTTTTATGTCATTACACACAATTTTGTCGTTACTAATATTGGATTTGAAATTTTTTCCAACGTTTTCAGAAACGGCTTTTCAATAGCTTTCTCATCTAATGCCGTCACGTCATAAGCAGTTTTTTTTTGCAGATTTTATAACAGCTTATTATTATAAATACACGTGAATACGTGTTTTTTCTTTATCAATACAGGTATGCATACTGTTGGTATGTTATGCATTTTCTTTTCTTTAGTTTTCAGAACGATAAGTTAAATTGGGTGTTGAAAATTGTACGAATAAGATGAATTTTGACTGAAATCTCGACAGTCTCATTACACTTAGGTATAATCTATCCTTAATATTCAAATTTAATGATCCATCAATATATTCCATCGGAAACTGGCACGGCAGTAGTGGGATTCGATCTAAGAATACAAATTGAGGTGTGTAATTGTATTTAGGATTGATTCATCGTTCGCTTTGTTGTGATGCCATTTTCATTAGTAACTGTGGAAATCGTATTATATGAAATATCCAAGGTGGGTTTAAAAAAACCTTTGCATTCCCGTGACTGTTTACCGTCGATCTTAAATTTGTATTCTGTATAATTTTTTTTATTTACGAATTTGCTTCTGCAGACTTGGTTTGGAACAATCCTTATCCATTTTGATTAATAAACTCTTTGAGGATTTTTGTTGCCGATCTTGTAAAATTTTACATGTACGTGTTTTTTATGATCGCTACTAATTCTGTTGATTCACTTAAATTTACACAACTCTCCAGAACCCGGCTGTACCTTTTTATATCTTTGAATATTACCACCAACGAATCCTGATAAGGAAAATATAAATTTTATTTTAATTTGATTGCTATCCTTCGAATTTCTGGTTGCAGTGATCAAAATTTTCAATGACTTCCTCTCCGTTTTACAAAATACAACAGGTTTTCGCTGCATACTTTGGTCTGCTTTAACATTTCTTGAATCAGCCTCTCAACATTTTAGAGGTTTAATATTTGGGTTAGTTTAAACGACAGAATTTTGTCGTTTCTCCTTAAAGACGGAAATTCATTCAGAATATTTTTATAGAAACAATAGCAAAATAAGGCGTTACCAAAATTGTTAGCAAAATAAATTTACATTACTTTTTCATGCCTTTGCAATTAGTAAACCATTAAAAAAAATTCTTCCAAAGTAAGTACTTCGTTTATTTTTATTTGACCTTTCCAAATGTAAAAGAAAATTTTCATAGATAATTCAAAATGATAATAGCGGTATTTTGAATTTTTACAATAATTTTAATTTTAAGTGCTCATATCTTGAAATCATGATCCAGTGGCACAGCACTGTCTTGAAGGAACCCCTTTAAAATTATTATAGAAACATTCTTTTGTGGTTTTTTGTTTCTGCAGGTTTTTGGCGTTCAAAAGGGGCCCCCAAACTCAGTGTCCCCATGGGCCACTACGTGACTTGACGGCCATGTTTATAATATTATAAATACTTATCATGAACTCTTTCGAATCCTCCTCTATGGACAGAAAATAGTATATGCATTTACGATAAATAAAGCGAATTATGGTTTTCAAGGAAAGTGAATTATGCTAAAATTATGAAAACAAAAAAAAATCGAACAACATGCATTTTTTTTAACGCAAAAGATTTTTTTCTCGTGAAAATGCCTTGAATCTTATAATATTATATATTATACGCGAAACAACTTTTATTTCCTATATTTACTCGTTGGAAAAAAATTACAGGAATGGTGTTAAAATCACTCACACAAAATGTAACGTCGCTGTATTTAAAATGTTGATAACATAGACAAAATTACATATAAAAATAATACGTATATTTTAAAAATATAACTATATTTTAAATATAATAAGTATATTTTAAAAATATAACTATATTTTAAATATAATAAGTATATTTTAAAAATAATAATAACCATATTTGTTTCATGGCGCAAAATTAACTCCGAGCCTCTATTGATGAAAAGGTAAACTTTTATCATAGGTTCAATCTAAATTTATTTCATCGTTGACTGAACGGTAAAAACGTGTGATGTGTGAAATTCAGACATCTTCGAAATGATTTTTAAAAATACCTAAAATTTTCTGTTATTGAATTAATAATTCTAGGGTTCCTATTTTTCTACGAAACATATTTTTAAATAATGTACAGAAATAAGCTTTCGGGACCGTCAACAGAAAGACCTACAAAATTGTTTATCTAAGCTTCAATCCAAATTTATTTCATCGTGGACTGGACGTTAAAAATGTGTGATGTGTGAAATTCAGACATCTTCGAAATGATTTATAAAAAAACGTGGAATTTTCTGTTATTGAAATAATAATTCAAGTGTTACTATTTTTCTACGAAACATATTTTAAAAGAAACCGACAAAAGTAAGCTTTCGGATCCGTCAACAGATGGCAGAATGACTTATAAAATTGGTTATCAAAGCTTCAATCCAAATTCAATACGATCTGTGCCTATTTAAGTTCGATGTTTAAAACACAGATGACATGGCGTTTAAAAAATAATAAGTATAATTTATATCTGTATTTATAATATTGGGAGGCACAGTTCTAAAGTGAACCAACTCCATCAAAGTTGATTTCGAAAAAAAAGTTTTTTTAATACAAATATTCAGAGCACGACAGTATATAATACCATCTAGATACAAATAGATATTCTAAAATGATGAAAATCTTTATTACTAAAACATATTTAAAGGTTTGAAATTAGATTACAAAAATAATAATAAAAAAAATTGCATTTTTGGAGTTGGACCACTTTAGAATTTCACACCCTAATTAGGCACTTACTTACTTAAATTAGGATGATGGACTCGTATATATATATTTTAGAAAATAACTAATCAAAACATTTTTTTTAATATTTATATCATTAGTCAGTCGATAATAAAATAGATAATCTACTTAGTAAAAAATAATCATATATCGTCCCCCACAACACAAACAGGCGAATTTCATATTTATACATAACATTCCAGAAGAGCCAACAAACTGTTTTTTTTTTGATAGATCTTATACATTTTGTTATATATTTCGCTAATGAGGTAAAAAAATCCTTATTAAACCGCTAACCGTAATTATTCGCTAATAGTGTTTTAATTACGCCTTTTTTTACCACATTAGCATGTAATACAATGTATAAGAATCCGAGATTTTTTTAGCTCTCCTGAAAAGAAATCTAAGGTGGGGTCTCTGACATAAAACTCATGAGCGATACTGACAGCGCGCTGCGCTATATATTTTTATTAGCGCTAGCTCATGACTCGGGGAGGAAGCGGGAGATGCGCGACATGCTTCTAGTATACCACAACCGGGACAACAATTCGGTAGGTTTTCGGTAAACACGCGTCCGTTCGATCGTTTAAGCGCCATTCGGTTATGAGTTCAAACATGGGGCAAGATATGAATTTACGATTTATAATGGAGGTGGAGAAATAGGAGTTCTACTATTATCAGATATCGCTTTATTTTTTATGTATTTTAGGCATAAGATTATATTACACGTAATTAAGCTGATGGGTTTACGACACTCGTCGTCGCGATAATTAACTGTGAATTTAACTTTTTTTTATCGAATAATTGAATTAGTAATATAATATTATAACTGCAACAAGCTTCGTCAGTTAATATAAAAAAATGCATATCTAAATCCGATTTCCAAAGTATGATCAGGTATGCCATATCTTTATCTTTCACATATTATTTATTATGAACAGCAATCTTATTGCCATGGAAGTGATGCGCGTGGTTTTATGAAGTAACGTTTACTGGTGGCTATAAATCACTGCAGATAATAATAATAATAATAATAGTTGGATGATTTGTATAGCGCCGTTTTTGTGAAAAATCACCTGAAGAGCAGATCCGTCGGAGAGTCCATGGAGTGAGGCATAGCGAAACATTTCTTGCATTTTTGCTGCACACGGTTTATGTCTATTCCTTACCGGACACTGGACTCTCAGTAACGTATCTTCACTTATTAATTCATCGAAAGCACTCCAGGGAAAGGCACCAGCCTACATATCTGAACTATGTGTCCGACGAGAGCCAGGTGATAGACAGCTTTCTTTGAGGTCACCAGATTTTAATGCTGCTAACCGATTAGTGGGACCCTCTCGGTCAAATAAACCCGTGTACTATGATCGCGCTTTACGTGTATCCGGCCCGGTCATCTGGAATAAGCTTCCTCCAAATATTGCTAACATCCAGAATTTATCAGAGTTCAAACGGGTCTTAAAAACCAAATTGTTCAAAAAATCCTATCCAATATAAAACATACGTCATTTAATAAACCATAAAAAATTTAGAAAAACCACGTATATAATGTCATATAATTTTCTCTTGTTGTTATTTGTACCTACTTTATATTTGATTATTTACACCCTTAGTTTCTAAATTGTTATGATATAATAAATAGCTAAAATGCTCATCTAAGTGAGAGTAAGAGTCTGCTATTCGTGAATATTTTAAATTGTGGTTTTAATTTGCATGCATGTAATATATATATATACGTTATTTTCTAATTAGGTTAGGTTATTTTGTGTACATTTTCTTGCTCTTTCGATATTTGAACGCACTTGATTTGAACCCTTGACTCTGTGCAGAAACGGGCGGTCCGTTTGATAGATTCGCTTATCTTAACAAACGGATTGCAATCTTTGGAGCACAGACGTCAGGTGGGAATGCTTTCCTTGTTCTTCCAATATTTTAATGGAAGATGCTCCGAGGAACTAGCGTCATTGATCCCTTCGGCACCGGTGCCTAGTCGGGAAACACGCCAAACGCGCGCCCAATTTTTGCACACGGTTGACATTTGTCACATGAGAACGGGTCTCTTCTACGACCCGTTCTTGTGTTCAATAGCTCGGCTGTGGAATGATCTGCGGGCCTCTGTGTTTCCTCCATCCTATAACACTGGTTTCTTCAAGACCCAAGTTCACTCCTTCCTATCCTCTAAAAGACCCTCCACACAGTATCCCCAAAGATGATATAGGCCTTGAGGGAAATTATTTCCCTTAGGGTCTCCTGTGTGGAGATATTGTAAAAAAAAAAAACAAAACTGCGCTATAGAAATTAACTCTTATTGTTATTATTATTAAAGCCGCGTCTCCTGCGAACTTTTTTCAGCAACACAATACACAAATAACCATACCCAAAAACATTTATTTTCATACACATTCCGTGTCCTGCTAAAATGTTTTGTTTTGGTTAAAAGCAAAACATTTTGCTGAGACAACAAGATTTTTATAGATTAGACCACCAATACCATTGTTTTGTTTATTGTTTGAATAAAAAAAAAACAATTTAAATGTCAATGAATGTAAAAATAATAAGAAATGCTTTTTGTAAACCACTGTAATATAGTCGATGAATGTGTTTATCACGATGATTAAATATGCATTAGCACGACTTTCTAAATACGCACAAAATTAATAAAAACACTTTCTACTAGTTTAATTACAGCTATTTTTGTCACCGGAGAAGCAAGATCACGCATTTTAATTCGTTTAAAGTTTCAAGATTTTGGGCGGCTTTTAGGATTTTTTTTTTAAACTAAGAACCTAAAAACCTATTTTATATCTAATTAAAAGATTGTATTATATATAAATTAGGTTTTAGGTTCTTAGTTTGTTTTTTTCTTTTAATAATAATAATAAAAACTAACAAGTAAAAGACGTGCTTATATGCATATTTACCTCACGAAGTTTACTTTTAAAAATTCTTAATATAAGGGCTGTAATCCTATTAGAAATAGCATACAAAATAATATAATAAAAAAACAGTAAAATAAATTATTATTATTACTGATACATAAGCAAAGATCTTATAATATATTATTATAATTTCTCTCGGTACACATAATCTAAAAAAACCCGTCCGATTTATGACGAAGTACCATCGGACGGGACGCATGGATAGACCCGCACCGTGCGGCGATTTGAAAAAATTAAACAATTCCCTCCCCACCTTCCCCTCTTCACCCGCGAGAGGAATGTTTTCCATCTATGTCGGAAGACAAAAACATTATGTATGCACACAAAAATTTGTACGGTAACGACCCTTTGTTTTTTTTTTTTGTTGTAAATGTTTAAAAAAAACAGCCACAGGAGTCGCGGCTTAAGAATGAGAACGGATTTTTATGCAGAAATGATATAATTCTTTTACTTACTTATTTTTAACGAAAAAAATAACAATTCTGTGTTTTTTAGGGCTTAGTGTGAGTGCTGATTGCTAACAGTATGGAAGATCTACAGTCCCTCGAATCTAGGATGAACAAAGTATGTATGAAGAATGAGCTAATGATAAATAAGTCCAAAGTCATGGTGTTTGAAAGAGAGAGTACGAAAACAGTGTGCAATATAGTTGTGAATGATGAATACTTGGAGCAGGTCAATGAGTTTGTGTATTTGGGAAGTATGTTTACGAGAGATGGAAAGACTGATAGGGATATTGAAAAAGGGTGAATGCAGGAGACTCCATTAACAGAGGACTGAACGCGGTTGGCGCAACAAAAAGTTGTCCAAGGAAGCGAAGCTAGCAGTCCACAATGGTGTTCTGATACCAACCCTGATGTATGGCAGCACGGCATGGAACTAGCAGATGAAGGATGAAAGTAGACTGAATGCTGTAGAAATGAGATCTCTGAGACGAATATGTGGTAAAACCATGTATGATCGAGTGAAAAATGTTGAGATTCGTAAAGAATGCAAGGCTGACGTAAGCGTAGTGAGCAAGATTAAGAAAGGGATGCTTAAATGGTTTGGGCATGTAGAGCGAATGAACGAAGAACGGAGTGTAAGGAGAATATATGACGCGAATGTGAATGGAAGAAGAAGCCGGGGACGCCCGAGGAAGACATAGCACGATCAAGTGAATCAAATACTCGAGTCGGGCCATGTCAGAAGTCGAAATAACAGAAGAGAATGTATGAGGCGTTGTATGAATGTGAATGAAGCAAGAAGTGTATGCCAAGATCGAGTTGTATGGCGGTCCGTCCTCTCTGCCTACCCCTGCGGGGAAACGGTGTGATGGTTAGTTAGTGTCACTAGATAAAAAAAAAATAAACAGATCCCCGAAGTATTTTTATTTAGTTCATAAAACACACTATGCAACTTGTTAAGGGACGTACCTGACAAACGTTATCGAGCGATTCTTGAGGTTATTTGGATCAAAAATCTAAAGGGCATTTTGGTCTTCGGTATCATTTTGTTGTTAGTTTCATTCATATTGATTTTCATAGAGCATATCGGCTTTATAATGACATACATATTTCGTTGTTTAAACTGATACAAGCCATAAGTGCGGGAAACACCGATTTATTCTAATCCATAATACGGTACCCGAGGTCTGTCTACCTGAGGGTAATTTACAAACGCCCGGCTTTAAATCCCGGGAATTTTGCAGTCGCCAGAAGAAGGCAGTTACGGGGATTAACAGCGAACTAATTAAAAGCCACCGAGCCACAGTTCGGAGTTCACGAAGGAACCCGAAGAATAGTTCGGATATGATTAAAAAGGGGGAATTTGGCCGAAGCAAAGTCAGTAGTGGACAGAGACGAGTCAGTAGAGACCATCCGGCCAGTGGTCGTAGTCGAGACTCCCGTCTCCTACAAAGCAAGCAGGCCACTTGCATCCCCAGCCTGAGACGCTGCGGGAAAACTCGGCAGGAACCGCCGAACCCCAACGCCCACCGTTCGAGTGCAGTCGAGTGCCCTTCGCCTCCTGCCTCCCAGCGCCGTGATCCCATCAAGGCACATATCCACCACCGCAGGAATCACCACCGGACAGCAGTCGAGCGCCTTTGGCATCCTGCTGATCATCCTCTTGAACCGTCTGAAACCGGTCGTCAAGCGAAAGCCGAAACGCGAGTCCGCCCGGCACCAAAACCTCCCCCTACCGGAAGTACCACCTGCTCTCTGAGGCTTCCAACACCAACATCGAGACGACTGGTAATCTCCCCACTGGACCGTGTGCAGATTACCCGTAAAAACAGTCCGTGTAATTAAGTGACACCCACAATACCTACCAGTTAAGAATATATTTTACATTGTGAATTAATAAAATACTTGACACTCAACGAAGTTACCTGTTTCTACTGAACCCCAATGACCCCATCATGTCAAAACGTATTCCCGTTCATACGGAATGGTTTAATTTCGCAGATATTAAACAAAAAAGTTTTTCCAAAAATTTCTGCTGTTTTGAAAACAAAATAAAGAAATGTTTAAAAAACATTCAATTAATCGGACATCGTGAGTGGCGCATTATAGTTTGTCTGTGGACATTAGAAGCACGTTGCAGCTGTACTAGCACCGACCGAATATCACAGATATATAAAATTAGATAAGACACTTAGCGAAAAAATTGACTCCACTTATTGGAGGTTGTTTACATCCATCTCTATCCCACAACTTCGGTCGACCTACAATCATTGACCACGGTTGACGTATGCCTATTTCAAAATGTCTTTCTGTTGTTCATATTCCTTCAATACATCATTAATTATCGTTTCCAAAGCAAACACTTAACATTATTATTAATTATCATTCACTGTTCACATTCCTGTTATTATTTGCATTTAGTAAGGAAACACAGTTATTTCGCAATGTGTAGCTAAATACCAATATCAGTTGCATGATATTTGCGAATACCTCCATAATTATCTAATTGCTAGTTACGTATTAGAAACTATTCTCAAGTTAATAATTAATATTCCTCAACTTGCCCTGAAATATTTTTTTTACAATTAATAAACTGCTATTATTGTATTTGTGTTCTCACTACAACAAAACTGTATTTTTCTATATTTTCAACTTACGTACATTGATCATAACATACATGTACTCATTTTGTTATATTATTGCGGTACTATTTGTACGATTATTTGTTATTTATTGGCGTATTGCATAAAATTGTTGAACTAAGTTCTTACTGACAAGCTACTTACAGTAGCTTAGCGAGAACAAATTTCAATTGTTTGAAAATAATAGTATACTATAAAATTTTAAAAAACTGTTATGCAGTGTTTCTTATTTGACAGTTCGAACCCTTGGAATAACAAGGTTCCATCTGACACAGCAATGTCATGTGATGATGTGCTCTATGGAAGGTAAATTTAAGATTCATTATCATATAACATTGCCGTGTCAGATAGAACCTTGTAATCTTCCAAGGGGTCGAGTTAACTAACATGAATGTGTACTTGAACTTTATTCAACTATGTATCATTATTGATTCCTTTTATTATCTGACCACTATATATCTAATTATGAAAAACCGACAGAAACTACAACTAGTATAGATAGACCACACCCTGTATAAACCCTTGTAAGATAAGAAATATAATGATACTTACTTCAAGAAGCGTGCCTATAAGCACTACCTACCCCATCTTACTCGCTTAAAAAAAATATTTTTGAAATGTACAAAATCATCGCAAGAAATCAGCCATTGTTTTGAAAAATAGGCGCCCAGTACCAACTACGAAATGCAGCGCCGCGAGCGCCACACCGACCGCACCACTATAACATGCCTAAGGCGGGAACTAAGTATGCGAAATGACTTACACGTCATATTCAAATCTTGACTCTATTCTATACATTCAAACGTGCATGTGTGCGTAATGCGCGTAAAGGGACGACTCGTTTGTGTCAGTGCTTAAAAGGCAGTACTTTGGGCAATGCTAGCAAATTTAGTAATGAGTGCCATTTTTTGGTACATCTATTAATTAGAACAGCTTTACTAACGATATGATGATAACACCATGTTAGCACGTTCGTTCAAAATATTGTTCGTGTTTATTTAGCAAAAATATGGATATTTTACAAATCCGGTAATTGTCTTGTAATATGCATAAATAAGGCAGTTATTTTCATATTTATTGTGGCTTCGGCCTACAGCTAGTAGCTTAGCCATTCTTAAATTCGGTGTTTTTTTTACTGTCCACCCCGATTACAGACTCTGTGCACGCCACTGAAACTCACGTATACAATAAAATAATCCTAAAAACATTAAGTGCAGAAAAGTGTTTTCCTGGGAAATCCAAAACACGTGTGTTGCGTTACTGCAATTTTTTTTTGGTAAAGCCAACGCAGTAAATTTCCTCGAGGAAAGTACCATTAAAATAACTGCTAATTTAAGCGAGAATAAGTTTTTGCCACAAAATACATTTTTTTTTCCAAAACACAGATCCTTACAACCGTAACATAGAGCAGCATCATTGGCCGCATCCATAAACCTTGTGTTGGTGCCCAACGGAGGAGCATCAAGGCGTCGCGTCTGCTAAGTCGCATAGTCCATGAGTATCGTTCGGCTGGTGAATGCGAGAATCCCCTCTCTGCACAACATACCTCAATGAACCAAATGGAGCACGGTTTCAAGTGTCCGTCTGCATGGGTTGCCTACTCTATTCTACATAACTCTGTGTCGAATATAGAACAAATGTGTCCATATCTTACATAATTTTTATCAGCAATTAGGAAAATTTGCCTTGTTATCTAACGTAAAGTCAGTACAGCGCCGACGGCAGAACTATGAGGTCGTTGCTTCTACTGGCGGTTTTGGCAACGGCCCGTGCTGGGATTGTGACAGTTCCCGGTTTGGGAGATGTGTTGGGGACAGAGATTGTAACGTCGTGGACTAAGAGGACAGTTCACGCTTTCTATGGAATACGATTTGCCCTCGCACCTTCCGGCAGCAGAAGATTCGCGGTAAGTTAAAACTATTAGATAACAGAGCGGAAACAAAACAGAACAATTTGGGAAATGTGAAGGAAAAGAAAAAACCAAATATGAACTTGCAGAACTTAATTAAAATATTATAAAATTGGTTTTACTATAAATTAAATGGAGTTCTACGAATTAAATACAATACCATATATCCTAACCTTTTATATTATCATGTTCTGTTTTGTCACTGTTCTGTTTTATCCGGTTACCATTTATAACATAACGTCACCTAATTTAGAAGGTATTTCTCGTAAGTTCATTGGGTTGACTATAAAATTTATTGTGAATATGTATTCCATAATATCAGTACGTGAACGAATATTTAGGATATTCTTATACTTAATATAAATACATTGTAATAATTTATTGTTTTTGAAACAGTAAATTGTTTATTAGTAAGTAATGGTAAAGTTGGTAATAAAACTCATTATTTGTCGTTAAAAAACTACGCGATAGTACAACCTGAAAGATAAATAACTTTGTGTGTTGTAACGATTTAAGGGAGTGGTTCCCAAACTCTTTCGATTCGCTGTTGGTAAATTCAGATTTTTTTAGAAGCTCCCTTAGACTTTAATCTAAGACACATACTTATAGTATATTTGCGCACGTTCGAGAGTGGAAGATATTCTCAGTATCGCCTTGGTGAAAGATCACCATTCAGCATTCTCCTTCCCCTCCCCAATACCTTCAGCCTCACAAAATTCCCCAATTGGGGATGCCATAGTCTCACTGGCTCCAAACGGTTGGGATCTGTTGGGACTCTTGTTCGGTATTCATATAAAAAATAAAAGATTTTATCACAGCAAGTGTTGAAAACCCAACTTCGCAGCGCACACTTCGGATACCATTGATTTATGGAACTTTTCAGGTAAAAATGCCAATTTTGCTATTGTTTATGCATCAAAACTCTTGTTATTTGTGATTTCCATGGATACAGATCAGACGTCAGTAATTTTAAAAAAATTTTATGTATGTTTCAATAGGTATGACCTTTTGTTTCGTAAATTTATAGAATTTTGAAAAAAGTTATAATTTTTTTAATTTCAGAATCACCTCCCAAAGTCACTGCACTTTACCCCCAGATACCTTCTGTAGGTGTAATAAATTATAATGAAAACCTTGGAAAATATTAATACGGGGTTGAAATTTCTTTGAGATACAAACAGGACATTATTTACGAAGCACACTTGTATTACAAAAAACCCTTATCTTTGTACATATAAAAATTAATGTTTGTATGTCTGTCTGTCCTCAATTTTCTCTAAAAACGCTACACCGGTTTTGCTGAAAATATCACAGTTTGTTCTTAGTAGGGCGGGTTGGTTTAGAGAGTAGTTTGAATGAAATCCAGTAAGAAAAACTGTTGCTTTAACGTATTAAAATTAGTATGAATAACATTGAAGCCGCCATGTTGTATTGAGGTTAGCCCATAGATGAACCACTTAGCCGCAGATTACATATTCAAAATAATAAGACATGTTTGGGTAGAATATTTTCAAAATGAAAAACACAAGTAGGTACTTTCTTAAGAACAAAATATTTGGAAAGAAATAAAATTTTCAAATGACTGTCTTTATTTATTTGTTTAGAGATAGTAATAGTCGTCACAAGGCATTACTTTCGGTGGTTTACTTCGAGGTTCGGGATTCTAGAAAGACAGAAAAATGAATAAAATTGCAGTTATGGTTGCATTTTTACGCTTTGGTACACTACAAAAACAATAGTGATGACATGCTGACATTTTACGATGTTTCCTTCAATTAAAATTGACAGTGCTCCAGCGGAGGCCGACGAACGGGCCAATTGATATATTTCCTCTTTCTATAGGTACTCTTTCGGCCGTGTTGCAGGCGACTCCGCGAAACCAGCCACAAGCAATATGCCCGGCATTCGGTGTCCACCGCCACAATCTATGAGTACCTCGAATTCTAAAGGTACCTAAATACCATTAAGCCGTATTTTTTTTAAAATTTGGAATCAACTGCGTTCGCTAAGACAGTTTCTATATGGAAAATATAATTTAGATTATTTAAAGTATTTTATTTTTATTTTTAAAGTAACATTTTCAACGTGGAAGTTGTCATAGCGATAAAATTGCATTCAAGATAAGACCAAAATGTCATTGGGGTTAGGTAACTTTTGATATTGAGGGACATGTATATAAAAAATTCCAATATGAAAAGCGAATCAGCAGGTATTTAATATCACTGAATAATTGAATAATAATAATTATATATTAGTATCTAAGTGATATTGCTTTGATCGAAGAAAGCAATCACTTTGCGGCTCGACATTATAATTTAAATTTTATTATTTTATTATTTTTTATTTTAAGCAACTTTATTTTATTTATATTTATGCATTATACAAATAAGTAAAATAAAACGACTTAAGAACAGTAGGACATTTTTGTCAAAATCAATTATTAATACACCCGTTTATTCATTCCGTTCTGCAAAGTGTCCCAACACGTTCTTTGATGAGTTAGTTATTACATTACAAAAATGTATGTGTATTAAATAGTTACTAACTAACTAACCATCACGCCGTTTCCCCGAAGGGGTAGGCAAACAACTCGATCTTGGCATACAATTCTTGCTTCATTCACATTCATACATCGTCTCATACACTCTCTTCTATTATTCCGACTTCTGACATGGCCCGACTCAAGTATTTGATTCACTTGATCGTGCCATGTCTTCCTCGGACGTCCCCGGCTTCTTCTTCCATTCACATTCGCGTCATACATTCTTCTTACACTCCTTTCTTCGTTCATTCGCTCCACATGCCCAAACCATCAAAGCGTCCCTTTCTTAATCTTACTCATTACGCTTACATCAGCCTTGCATTCTTTACGAATTTCAGTATTTTTCACACGATCATACATGGTTAAATTGTATTAAATAGTTGTAATAAATAGTTGTTTTTTTAATGTTTTTTAGATGCATTGGAGCGATGAGAGGGGTGTTTATAAAATGGAGTTGTTTTCACGTGTTACCACATAATAATACAAGTGCCTTGAGCTGTTTAAAAAAAAATCATGTGAATACCTCACTAGAGTCCCAACTGCTTCAAAATGTCCGAAGCCAGTGGGACTATGATATCCCCAATTAGGGAAGGAGATGGGAAAGAGGAAGGTTTGAAAGCACCTAACTATTCAGATCTAGCTACAAAATGCGGCTAACGTCGCTTTAAGCAACATTCAGATACTGAATGGTGGTCTTTCACCAGGGTGATACTGAGAATACGTGGAAAATAACATTTATTTATGCACGCCGGGATTTAAAATAGCGACCTCGGAGGAAGTCTCGTAGGACTATGGTAACCCCAACTGGAAATTCTATGAGGAGAAAGGAATTGGAAGAGATGAAGAAGGTGATTATTCAGATTAGGTTTCGATACATAACACACGTAAGCCATCGAAGTATCAATTCACGGTGTTACACAAAGAAGAAATGCAACTTTTTAATCCACGATAAAATCATGTAAAATCGTTTTTATCTGCCACTTCGCCGAATGTTCAACCCGCGCTCTCTGGACCCGGAATTCGGAAACTAATTAACGCACTTACCACTCTACCACCACCCTCACTTGTGATACGAAATCAATGACACATAATTGGGTACGTTAACGTCCTCACCACTTTGCCACCATGCTCGCTTAAGATATGAAATTAATTACACATCATTAAGTACAGGTAACAGCGCACATGACAAATAATTTCTCCGAACAAAAGTTTTGTGACTCAACAATTATGTAAACAGGTTATTTAATAAGTTTATCAATCACCTTTGAGTCTTTGAATTTCCAAGACCTGTTTTTTTAATCATCCTATCATAAATTCATTCAACATTGATCACGATTATAATATACATAAAGATATTTATATGATAAGATAAAATAATACAAATTACTTTACAGTTGAAAATTTGTTTACTCATCACTTCTTTGATAGTGAATAATTTACTGTTTTTTTTAATTTTTTTATTTTATTGTAATTTTTGGCAAATGCGTTATTAAGATTTTCATTGATTTCAGTATCTTTAAAATCAGTTCAATTTACGGTTTGTTACTCATCAATCCCAATTTACCGATGGCAAAAAAATGAGAGAAAATCTTTTTTCAGTTGTTTTATCGATTTTGACATATCTCTCTAAGGTCCGTCATCTCATTGATGTTCATATTATTTTATAAATTTAATAATGGATGGTTTACCAACAACAAAGCGCATATTCTATTTTTAAAATGTTTTATACAGTGGCGTGCCTTTGTATATGACCAAAGGTAGGCTGTGTATAGTTTTTCATGTTCGTGTATGAATTTTGTGTATTGTATATTTGAAGATGACTATTTTGTTATCATCTTCCAATTACATTTTAATTAGTTAATTTATCGGCTGTTTAAATTTTTGTACACAATTTCTTCTTTCGGTTAGGCACAGATTTTCAGAATTTATGTTTTATATAATATTTATGAAGCATTCGTACATCCGTGGTGATGATGGAGTACATTCTAAAAATGCTATTTCTTCAAAAAATTATGATTTGTGTTCAACATTTAAGAAAGGCAGTAGGTAACTAATATGTCCTAAAAATCAATACCACCAATACGACTAATATGAGTGCCATAATAAAATGCAAATTGGATATTTACGATAGCGACAATTCCTAACTAATTAATCCGCTTTCGACACGATTTTGTTGACATAATTTAGACCCGCATTATATACGTATACGAGTACATCAAAATAGAAACTTCGCTTGTCGTTGCAAGAAAGGAAAATTTTAAAATAGTGCACACATTTTTCAAACACTCATAGGCCCCAATACAATGGAATAATGTTAAAACATTCGAAAGTAAGATAAGAAAACTAATATTTCTATTTTTGCAATTGTTAATACATTTTTTTTGTTTACATGAATACCGCACAAGAGTCCCAACTGCTCCCAACCGTCTGGAGCCAGTGAGACTATGGCAACCCAATCGGGGAATGCTGTGACGCTGAAGGTATCGGGGAGGGAAAGGATAGGGGAAAGAGGAAGGTGGGGAAATACCTGGCTATTCAGATCTGGTCACCAAACACGGAATTTCTGAATGGTGGTCTTTCACCAGGGCGATACTGAGAGTATCTTCCACTCTGGAACGTGCGCAATTATACTATATATTGTTTTTAAATTAAATAATTGTGAAACAGCACAAATAAATTTTTAAAAATTTACTTGCGCACGCCGGGATTTGTACCCGCGACCTTCGGATTCGTAGTAGAGAGATTTACCCCTTGATCATGGAGGCCGTCAAATAAATAATAATAATAATATTAGTTGGATGACTTGTATAGCGCCGTTTTTATGAAAAATCACCTCAATTGCCACTTAAAAGGCAGACCAAAGTTAAAAAGTGTCTTTTATTTGATCATAAAATAACTAGTCTTGTGATAAATATGTAATACTACAAGTTTATATGGAATTTAAGCATTTTTTGTAAATAAATATAAAATAATTCTCAGGTTACAAATAATCGGACAACACATGAACTTCTCCTTTTACCATCATTCGGTCTACGTGGTCGAGGAGTAAGATTCTCGACTACGAATCCGAAGGTCGTCAGTTCAAATCTCGGCGTGCGCAGGTAAATTTTATTTGATTCATTTGCGTTGTTTCACAAATAATTAATTAAAAATAATACATAGTACATTTGGGCATGTTCCAGGGTGGAAGACACTCTCAGTATCGCCTTGGTGAAAGACCACCAGTCGGGATTGAAACGTTGCTTGAAATTGCTTTAACCGTGTTTGGTGACCAGATCTGAATAGCCAGGTGTTTCCCCATCTTCCTCTTCCCCTCCCTACTGCCTTCAACCACACAACATTCCCCACTTGGGGATGCCATAGTCTTTCTGTCTCCAGACGGTTGGGAACAGTTGGGACTCCTGTGCGGTATTCACATAAACAAATGAAATAAAATCATTACAGTTGGAAAATGTTGCCTGTGAAATAATGGAGGACTTAGCTAGACAGGGGATCGATCTCACGATCACGGGGTGGGAACCCGACGCCTTAGATCCCCCGACCACCAACAATTGTAGTTTACTCAAATATGCTAACGTATGAGTAATATTTATTTTGATAACCTATTCAAACGTGCTCTTCTTACATAAATTTACGTCCACAATAGTTTTTAAATTTTATTTTATGCGGACTCTCATAAAAAGGTAAACAAAATTCTCTTTGATACTTGTGATTCAAAAAACAAACTCTTTATCCCACTCAGAAATGTGACTAATTTAATACATATGAGATCAGTACCTAAATGTCTATTCGACGATATTAAAAGAAAAACATATATTCTAGCCTCCTGTGCCAGCGGAACCTTGGGATGGCCTGTACGATGCCACATCACCAGGAAGGAAATGTCCAGAGTTGCTGAAATACCAAAACACGACAGATCCCGATGAAGACCTCGAAGATTGCCTATTCTTAAACGTTTTCACTCAAACCGTATGTTATTTTTATTTAATATGAATACATACAAGATATTTAATAGAACAGATATATCATTATAGCTAATTACAAGAAAAGTATAAATTTAATTAACAAAAAGTATCCAACTCAATAGAGAAAGATTTCTCGTGTTTGAGTTGGGTCATATAGCGACAGTAATGGCAATTAAGAGTAGGAAAAAAAATACATCAAGAATGTAATATGATATAGATAAAGTTTGTTTTGTTGTACACGATAGTTACTACAAAATAGATTATCTACAAAATAGAACAGTAAAAACACATGATAATAGAAATGCAACAATAAGGCGCATACAAAATATAACCATAATACCTTTTAATTTTAGTCATATTTTGAAAGGCCTGATCTAATATTTCTAGAGGATATATATATTTTTTTAAAGCTTGTATTGTTCTCGGAGTTATCTAATAATTGTTTGATTTGTGATTTGAAAGAATTGTAATTTTTTCTGTTTTGATTTTATACGGGATGGCATTAAAAAAAATATACCTTTATAGGCGAAACGGGGATGAGAAGCACTAGTTTTAAATTTAGGGATTTCTAAATTGCCACGTGATCTTGGTCGGTTACTTATTTTTGTGGAAATTTTTGAATTGAAATGTCTTTGTAAAATTGTGACAATGTGTTCTTTTTGAGGATTTTATTTAAATTGAAGACTCTTAAATAGCTGTGATGTTGGAAATATCGATGATTTTCGTAGGATGACTTTTAAAATCAATCTATGTGTCGTTTCAACAGGTAAGAGGTTAGTTTTAAAGGTTCCCCCCCAACTGATTATACCATATTGTAAAATGCATTGCGTAAGGGAATCATGTATTGTTTTTATGATATTGGATGATGTGATGTTTCTCAATCTAATGAATATGTAAATAAGTTTTCTTTACTCTGGTTACCGTATTTTGTACTTGTTCTTTCCAATTTAGTTGACTGTCTACTAAAATACCCAGATACTTTATGCTATTTTTGCCTGTGATGGGTAAACATTTGGTATTGTGGCATTCTTTTTAATTTGCACACTATGATGATCATACAAATATTGTTTTCAAGGTTCTTTTCATTTCAAAAGAATGGGATGAATTATATTTTGTCAGTAATTAGCGACAGACAATTTTGATAGAACCATGTTGTGAGTATGTAAAGATTTGTATTTGTTATTCTCATTGTTTCCTTCCACGATTTTCCATTTGTGATCACCACAGAATCGTCTGCATGAGATATGATGTCTCCAACTATGGGGGGGTTGAACATTTTATTTACATATGTAATAAAAAGGATTGAACCAATTATAGTACCTTGTGGTATACCGAAAGATGCGGTTTTGGGTTCACTTAACGCATTATTAATGTTAACATTTTGAAATCTTTCTTTTAGATAGGTTTGGAACCATGAAAGCACAATCCGTCTATCCCAATTTGCTTTAGTTTTTCGGTGAGTTTAGAATATGACATGCTTTCGGAAGATTCTTTTGCGATAGTTACATTTTTCGCTGTTTGCACTATGTTCGGTACTATTTTTGCTCCCAAATAAGGTATTATTTTTTTCGCAGTTATAACAATTTACGGATTCTCTGTTTTTTTCGCATTAGCTCAATTTGTGAATTTTTGCACAATATATACATCTCGGCTTATTCATTTTGTTCAGGCATTTTAGAGATGTATGTCCGAAACCAATACGGTAGTAACACTGCATCAGTGGATTGTAATCTTCAATATGCGCTCGGATAAAGCCAATATTGATCCTTTGTTTTTCAAGTAATATCTTTCGGATTGAACCTGTTGTTTCTATTATCACATTTCTCAGTTGGTCATATTTTGAAGAATTTTAGTAACTTGTATGGATTCTTTTGTGGTATCGTTTAATTCGTTATTTTGCAGAATAAGGTCGTTACGAAAATTATCTTCATTGTACTCCCCCCCTACACCTTTAATGATCATGTACGGTATTTTATTTTTTAAATTCTGCTGCAAATATTCTGCTTTTATTTTTATTTATTTTCATTTTTAAATTTTCGGTATCTTCTTTGTTCGAGCAGGTCATAATTATTTTAATGTTTGATACTTTTTTGATTTCGTTTATACCAATTCCTAGGTTCGGTGCTTTAATTGTTTTAGTAATGGTGTTCTTTATATCTTCTGATGTTTCCTTGCATTTAGCAGTTATCACGATAGTAAAATTTCGGTTCTTCAATTCGAACAGTTCTTTCTTTTAGAATCATTGCGTATGTTTTTGTTCATTTTTTTTGTTTCAAGCTTAGTGATCATTTTTTGTGAGTTTTAGTGTGTTCAATAATTATTGTTTGAAAATCGTTTCTCTCCGTTTTCCATGTTTCCTGTAGTAAATTGATTACAAATTCAAGACTATTTTAATTGTAGTAATGTTATTTATGTCACTTTTTACATTTTCGAACAGAGTTAGCCCGTCGATTATGTGTTAAGAACTTTGGTTATCATGCGGCGCAGCGGTCACCAAAACGAAAGTCACTCTGGGTCAAACTATGTGACAATACTACTGCATTACTTCAATAAAATATTTGTAGTATGGTAATATAGGAAATTTAAAAACCAACCTTCCTAATTAACCCTCTTTGTTATCAACTGATCATGAATCAATGGAAAAAAATAGACTGTGGTTTTTGAATAGAACGTTTTTGGCAAGGAAACTTGATAATACTGTAATGCTTGACGGCTGGTCATAAATAACAGAAAAATAGAAATACAATAAAGATTTACTCTAAATTCCCGTAATTCATACTACTTTTGGTCAACGGAATTTTAGGTACGTAGTGATAAGATCTTTCACCATTCTTTCAGATAGCATGTTAAAAAATGTTAATAATTGAATTAAAAGTAATGATAGGGCCTTTACCGGTGTAGTCACCCATATTTGAAATATTTTATTATAAGTGTATATTCATAATATGTATCATAAAATAGTATGAAAAATTACTGCCTCATCACAGGCTAACCTAGTGAGGCGGGTTATGCGAAATCTCAATTTGTAACTATCCAATTCTATTCTTTACATATTACCTACTGTTATATGTTAGTTTATATTTTCCTTTTTATGTATCTAGTTTATAAACCACTGCAGACTTTATTATACATGTATTTTAATTATAGTTGCAAAATTAATTACAATAAAGAAATATTAATAACTTAATCAAAAGCTGATGCGGGCTGAGAACCGGCAGTAAAATGGTGCGATTGTTTGTGTAGTAATTTTTTAAACAATAATTTGACCTAAGCTTCCTTTTCAAAGAGTGTGGAATAAAATATTTGACCAATGTCGATATTTGCATATTACATATTGAATCCCCAAAAAATCCCTTCAAAATTTGCCCTCAGTAGGATGCGGACAGACCCAACGCTGGATCGGCCATAACCGTTTTATTACAACTGTCTTTTTGTGAGACTTTTTAATATAAAACGTCGTATCGTTGTCGAAACTTGGTAAAGCCAGTTGTGTTGTTTATTTGCTGTACCTATTTACATTGGCGCTATTAAATTTTTACGTGGTATCAAAGTGGTTTAAACTTTATAATTTAAGATTTCAGAATCAGCAGATAATGATACACTTCTTCCCGTCATGTTGTATATTCACGGAGGTGGTTTTTACGAAGGATCAACCACATATTTTCCTCCAAATTACCTCATGGAAAAGGATATTGTGCTTGTCGTAATACAATACCGTTTGGGACCTCTAGGTTTGTACATTTTCATAGATACTTATTTTCATTTCAATCAACCGTATTCAAGGTGTCTAGTATTCCTTCAGATATTACCAAATCAATATTGGTGATGATTAGCTACTACGTACTCCTGTGTACAGATCTATCAGACTAGAGGGTTCATTTACAAAATTATCTTCAATACATTTCTGTCGTATATTCTCTTTTTGTTTTTTGGTACTTTATACTATTCGCTAATTCCTGCCTATCGATACCTTAGTTCAATAGGGATATATAGTCAGATAATTATTTATGGCATTATAATGAAATCAGCACATTCTTAGTTCAACGGAGAAACATGAATTTTCAAATCCAGTTTTCTCAAATTGAGGTATTTTGAGTTAGTTCCCTATTAAACGAAGGTATCGATATAATTTCATACGTTCACAATTTTTGGGAATCAACTTTTTTTGATTTTATTAAATTAACAAATACATCTAACCGTTAGGCGGATTTATGTAATAGTCGGTGTTTGGATAGGCAACCTTTGTTTGAGTTGTGAGTACTTAAATAATTTTGCACGGTTGTTGTCTCACTTAAAAATCGAAGACACTTGCTATGCTTTTGCTATATTAAGTTATCTGATCTGAAGGGATCTGTTAACCGTCCTTCAGTATTTTTTTTACTGCCTGTTGCTCTCGCCTCATTCCCCTTATTATTGGGAGTGTCATAAAATCACTTTAGTGTATTGAGCTAGTTTCGACTTTAATAACGTGAGTAGTATGTGATTTTTAGTCACTATTCATTTGTAACATTATTAAACATATTGATTACAGGTTTTATGTCTTTGGACACTGACGGCATTCCCGGAAATGTGGGATTCATGGACCAAATCTTGGCACTCAAATGGGTGAAACAGAATATTGAGAGTTTTGGAGGGGATAGCGAGAAAATTACGGTATTTGGACAGAGTGCTGGAGGAGGGTCTATTTCTCTCCTGCTTATGAGTCCCATGGTAATGATTTAGTTATTTTCAATCGAACGCAATACAGTGACTACTTTAAAATTATTTGACAGGAGAAATACATATTGTAAAAAGTTTATTTCATCAGCGAACTTATCATCCGATAGTATTATGAAAAAAAAAAATCATCGAAGAAAGAGGTCTCGTGAAAACGTGCACTAATAACATTGGTTTGAAAATATATACTAACATAGTATGAAAACGATAGATATCGAAAGAAGTGAAAGGATTTTCGTGGATGTTTTAAAATCAAGACGAAACCAGCGTTCCCCTTTTCATTTGTGTAATCATTTTATAGGTAGAAGAAGGACTGTTCCAAAAGGCTATCATGCAGTCTGGTACAGCCTTTGGCAATTGGATAATTGATGATAAACCGAAGGATATCGCTAAAGCCTTATATCAGGAGTTGATGAATACAACAGAGGAAGTTGACACCAGTGTAATTGAGGATCATTTAAAAAATGCAACTGTTCAAGAATATCACTTCGCAATTCAATCTTTAATTGTGAGTACACCATTAAAAAATGACAATCTGAGTGCAATATGTTAAAACACACATAATGTGAAACGTTTTTCATTCTCTTCGAATCATCATGTTAATGTTCAAATAAAAAGATAACTCGATCTTTTTAAGTCTTTTGAGGCTTTTCACACAGGCCTCCTGCAAATGTCTCTAGTTTTGCAAATTTTTGATGTTTTTACCCCTCCGTTTTCGGCAGTAACTGCCGTGAATTTAGTAAGCCATCCACTGTTTAGGTCGGAAGTCCTCGTGGACGTCAATTGTTAAGTTTTTCTAACCAAGGACGCTCTCGGGATGAAATGGGATATCCAGCATCTGTTAGCCGCGCTACTTGCGCAAAATAGTTCCACTCGAGGACTATGATAAAAAATAAAATAATAATAATTTCCCCAAGTTTTTATTTTTTAGATCACCCCTGTATATTGATTGAATAAATTAATGTTGAATTTGCTGATCTCCTGGTAACGTTATATGTTAATTTTTAGTTAAAAAATCCATCACAACTTTCTAAGCTTGGGCGGGCAGTTGTTCAAAAAGCTGGAAATGTAAAGTTCCTTGACAAATTACCAAGTGACCTTGCGAAGGAGGGGAAGATCCATACAGTTCCTATGATGGTTGGAAACACAAAACACGATGGTTCCTACCTCGTAACATGTAAGAAACTCTCATAGCTGAATATATATTTTTAATGATTTTTTAGGGCATTTACGAGAAGGAGGAACTTTCAACCCTGAGGAACATTCAGTCACGATCAATGTCTATAAAAATAGACAATATAAAATTAGGGACATAATTTTTTTCACCACTTCTCTGTTCTGTATTCTGAAACACACTAAACTGTATTATGCAGCTTGAATTTAATATAAAAATCATGATTGTGCGTTTATAAGTAGGTACCTACGATTTGCATCTTGTACTATTTCAATTCTTTACATATTTACTAACCAGTGTTTTAGGATTACTAATTTGTATAAATAGCTTAGCCTTTCTTTCAATTTGTTGGAATTCTGCTGATGTGCCACCCTTTCTCTCATATACCTAAAAAATATCTACCACTCAAATGAATCTGAAACTGACCTTTTTTCAGTAATTTACGATAGCTTGGAAGCTTATGGATTGGTAAATGATTCTAATTACCTGAGAAACAATCTTACTAAGGATATATCGAAACTGATAGGTAAGATTCACTACCACTTTTGCAAAACAGGAGCTATTTGCGTGAAATGTTTCATCTTTAATGAAATAATATCGTAATTATTTATAAAACTTATAAAACCATTTACAGGATATCAGGACGTTTCTGATGCATTCTCCGATGTCCTTGAAAATAAGTTTTTCAAGAAAATTTTTGATGAAGAGACTGATCTAACTTTTGCGGATGTAGCTCCAGGACTCACTGATGTAATTATTTTTACTTTCTATTCACCAATTTTATATTCGATCACATCATGAGTATATGCTCTGATATGCGAAAATTACGTAACTTTTATTACGTAAAAGCGTGCTTGATTTCGAGTGCATGTCTTTTTTCTATTATGTTATGGGTTTATATGTTTTTTATGGGTTAAAATTTCTTTGGACTTCTTTTGACACCATGTTGATGTTTATTTAACAAATTCGCATACACATTTATAAAATAATGTGAATAAGTTTCATTCTCCTCACTTTCTACTTATCTTTGTATGCATACCTAATTGTTATGCCAAAAACGGTGAGAAGATGGTTTGAGTTGTATCCATGAACGGAAATATACACGTACATTGCGCACGTAATGGCCGTTTGGGACTTGATTAATCGGGTAGCTTGAGGGCATGTTTTTCTATATGGTTATTGCATCAGTAAATCATCTATGCAGTGTGTTTATTACATTATGTATACACTGACCGTAACTTTTTATTTCTTTCTCAAAGGCATACAACCAAAACAAGTAAAGCAGAGACAACCCACCGTTTTTTTTTCAGATCGCTGGAATGCCGGTTTTCAAAGCTCCCTCAATGAAACATGCAAAATTAAACTCTCAGTACGATAAGCCAACCTTCTTGTACACTTTTGACTACAGAGGACAGTACACTAGGTTCGGCTATGGAGAGGACACATCGAAATATCCTTTCGACGGAGGTGTTCACCATTCCAATGATCTCCTCTATCTTTTTCCTTATCACTATCCCATACCATTGAACGACAATGACACAAGAATAGCTAAAATGATGGTAAGCATAGCTTCTTTCACATGAAAGTAAATTTAAAAAAAAATTGTCTTTTTCATAAAATAATCGTTTAATTTAAAAAATTATTAGGTGGACTTTTGGACCAGTTTTGCTATCGAAGGGAGGCCAAGTTCACCAGGATCTGATGCATGGGACCCATTAAGGAAAGGTAACTTTGATCTCACTAGTTTTTAATGCTATATACCAGCATTCGTTACTGCGATATTATAATAAAATAATTCCTCTTTAGACCAACAGTACTTATCTTGAAATACAATGTTACTACAATATATACTTAAGGCTGTACGGTTTTGAGTATATTTTTTAAATTTGTACAAAATTTTGCTAATTTGGATATTCATTTTCTTCCATTTAGAAATTTATCCATTTTCGGGCAGCACTGTTGAGAATACTCTGTCAATTTGAACAAATACTTTGTCCATTTGGACAATCTAACTTTTTATCTGTATGAACGTTCGTTTTGTCCATCTTACGGATTTTTTGCCGACTTCGACAGTGTTCGAGAATATTTTATACATTTTAACAATATTTGCAAGAATTTACGAATTTTAAGAATTTTCAGGGAGGAATGGACCTTACTATCATATTAACACAACGGGTCACATGGATCAAGATTTCGTAGAAAAAGAATATTCTGCTGCCACAAATGAAATATTTGCATAATCGTTGAAAACTTATTTATGGTGCTGCCAATATAGTTAATTTGCAAAATGACACTGTTCACGTAATATTACGGACTATGATTATTAAATTCATCAAGCACAGCTTTATGATTTTGGAATTGGAACTAAAGCCAAATATCAATTCTTTATATTTCATTCCGACAACATAAAGAAATATAATATTTTAACAGAACCACCACCATTACTGTCAGTTGTCTAACTATGTATTTTATTTTTCGAGGAAGATTAAGGTTAAGTTGATTCCCTCTGTAATTACCAAAGTGAATAATTACTCATGATGCCTTTAAAATAAATAAATAAAATCCCCAGGTGATTATGAAATGGGACAGAGAAGGAAAACAGATAATGTTTTAAATGAAAAAAAACTTAATCTTTTCATCATATCCAAACTGTGATCCCCCTATTCCAAGTCAAAATGATACATATTACGTTACTTGACTCCATTGCGAAAATAATTTTTCTCAAAGTATTTATTACAATGATATGAAAAAAATAAATGTGATAAAAATTTACGATTTTTCATTACTGTACAATGTCTTTTAAATGTAGTTAAATGATGTAGGTTCCATATAAAGGTGCTTGCTCAGTGCTTATTTGGTACATACTATGTAAGTTATCATGTGGGTATCTAATTTTCATCCTTTGTATGTTTTGAGGGAGGCTTATGACGATGATGGAGGGGAATGAGAAATGGTTTTAAAAAAATAAAAGATAATGACTGACTTCATATAAGTATACCACTTTTTTAAGTGTCTAATTTAATAGAATAAATAAATTATATTAAGTTTTCAACTATCCTTGATGGATATAAATAAATTAATAATAAATACTTTCATTTTTCATTCCAAATCCTTCAGACTGAATAGTTACAGAATAGTTAGATCAATCCAAGGTTCACAAGTCAACATCCTTAATTTTGGTTTCGTTTGATTTTTTTTTCTTATTTCGTCCTTATTCTATATTCCTTAGACTTTCTTCAATCTCGTTTGTAGCAACCGCGTATTCCATATCTACAAAGTCTCTATGATCCAAATATCCCGTTGAGCTGTCGATGCGGTAGTATGGACTGTTTCTCCCTGTTGATTTCAAAAAAGTTTCATTAGGTTTACCAGAAACAAGTATTATGCTGTACAATTGAAGAATACTTAAAATGCTGTTACCTGGCTTTAATGGTTCCCAAGTGTCAGCTCCCGGAGAGCATGGAACACTGTTGATAGCAAAACTCGTCCAAAGATCCACCTAAAAGAAATTAAATGGATATTCATTGCATCATTGTGTAGTTGAAGGAGAAATTAAAATTTATAATCGGGTGGCATTCAACCTCTGGCAACTTTTGAAAGATCGGCTGTGAAGGCGATTTATCTTGGCATTTTGTTTCATAACGTTTTGGGTTACACAGTTCGCTACCCGCGTAATTAGTATATTATTTAACAGATTGTTACGGTGTACAAATAAATTATATACAGTGATAACTTTGTGATTATTAGAAGACCCTATACTGTAGAAACTACATTGGTGACCCCGACGTGATGAAACAAAATGCCAGTTATGTAGACACTTGTATTAATTAATACCTGGCATACTAAAAATAGTAGGAATATCTGCGATATAAAAATTTTCGAAAATGGTAATTATTTTCCCGCTTTTAAAATCTTTTAATTCCCGTTAAAAAAAAATTCTAACCACAAACCACAATCTACCTTTCAATAAAAAAACATTCAAAACAGTATTCATCAATGCGACTTAAAAGCGGTACTTTTGTATGATTTACTTTTGCAAGCCATTATTGAAAGTATGACTAATCAAACACTAAAAAAAAAGGAAAATTTAAATGCACTTTAATTACACAGGTATTTGATAATTTACGGGGTGAAATCAATTCAATATATTCTCAAGACCACCCTCTGGGCTAAACGCAACAAAAACAACGTTGGTTTTAATGCTTGTAAATTATTTATAAAACGAAAATGGTAATGTAATCTCTATACATCAAAATGAATGTTTGTCTGTCCTCGATTTTCTCGAAAATTACTATACCAGTTTCGCTGAAAATACGAGAGTTTGTTTCTATTTTGAATGAAATCAAATATGTAAAACTTTTGCTATAACGTTTTAAAATTAATGTGAAAAACATTGAACCCGCCATGTTGTATTGAGGTTAGCCCATAGATATACCACTCTGGTTAGCTACAGATTACATATTCAAAAGCAGAAAGTTTGTTTGGGCAGAATATTTTCAAAATACCTACTTAAGAACTCTATTACAACGATATAATTTGAAAAAATAAATGTTTGGAATGAAATAAAATTTTCAAATAAATGTTTATTTGCTTAGAGATAGTAATAGTCGTCACAAGGCATTACTTTGGCTGTCAAATCAATCATGGCATCCAAACGACAAGCAAGAAGTCAAAACTTCATAACTTTATTCTAAAAAAAAAATCTCGAGTAACATATCAGCTAGTGGATTATAAACCCGACATGCAGTTTTGCATTCTAACAATATTTGGACGATATTAAACATAGAAAAATATTCTATTATAAAACTTACCATGACTTTAACAACTTTAACATCCTCTTCACTCATGGAGGTAGTGTAGTGATACGGAAACAGATAGAGAAGGTCGTCTGAGTGATGGACTCCCTTGAATGCGTATTTCGTAAAATCCTGTCCAAAACCAAATCTGGTATTCTCTCCCATGTAGCCGAATGTATACAGGTACGATGGCTTCCGGTAGAGGGAGTTTATCTTTGCGTGTTTCAAAGTTGGCGCTTTGAAAAACAGCATCCCTGCAATCTGTAAGAATTTTAGAAGCATTATCATTTATAGTTGAATATTCTAGTCGTAATCTTCTCAGGAAATTTTCTGATACTTTTCAGGGTACTTACGTCTGTTATCCTTGGGAAAATGTCGGCAAAACTCAAATCCCTCTCCTCGTCAAACAGTTTCTTGAAATACTTATTTTGGAGGATGTCAAGAAAAGCTCCGGAGTCATCGTGAACTCCTGCAAAAAACAAAAAAAAATACGTACCTACATAATATTATGCAGTCCCATAAATGCTTACATTTTATTTTGTAGGAGACTTACCTAACATTTTTAGTGCATCGGCTGTAACATTGTTCCTCAAGTAAGGGGAATAGTTGAGTAACCCAAAGTGTTCCAGTCTATCATAGAGTGCTAAAAGATATATAAATTCACAAATGTAGTTATCACACATAGTGTAGTATCATGTAAACCCCCGCCTTGTCCACGAAAAAAAATTCATTGTCATTTTAAAAGCGCACATGCTAAAACTTTAATCTAATCATCTTTTTAACTATATTTGACGGTCTCCGTGGATGAGTGGTTACGTTCCTTGACTACGAATCTGGAGGTCGCAGGTTCAAATCCCGGTGTGCACAAGTAAATTTTATTTGATTAAATTTTATTATTTCACAATTTAATTATGCAAAATAATTTGTAGTATATTTACGGCACGTTCCAGAGTGGTACATACTGTCAGTATCGCCTTGGAGAAAAATCACCATTAAGAATTAAAATGTTGCTTGAAATGGTTTTAACCTTGTTAGGCGACCAGATCTGAATAGCCAGGTACTTCCCCACCTTACTATTTCTCATCTCCTTTCTCTCCGCAATACCTTTAGCCTCACAACATACCCCAATTAAGGATGTCATAGTCTCACCGGCTCCAGACGGTTGGGAGCAGCTGGGACTCTTGTGTGGTACTCGCATAAAAAAGTCTAAAATGTTTTTCCAAGCAACGTTTCGATTCGGAATGGTAATCTTTCACCAGGTCGATACTGAAAGCACCTAATAATTATAATAAATAGATTATTTCAGTAGCATTGTTTTCGTGAAAAAATCACCTCAATGACGCTTCTACCATTCTACCTAGATCTGAAGTCGGGATAGTAAAGGCCTCGAGTTCGATTACCAGTCGCGCCAAAATCATTTCTTAACTAATTTTCTAAAATACATTAGAATTGAACATTTTTTTTGTTATTTTTTGTTGTTGTTATTATTATTTTTTAATCTCTTACATGTAACGAGGTAGGAGCCATCGTGTTTTGTGACGCCGGCCATCATTGGAACTGATCTAATCTTCCCCTGTTTGAAGAGATCTTCTGGATAACTATCGAGAAACTTAACTGTGCCGGCTTCTTGAACAACGGCTCGTCCAATTTTAGAACTCGCATGTGGGTTGTTTACCTGAAATTCACGAAAAATGACAGATTAAAATATTATTATGGAAAACCGCAATATTGCGAGGTGAACATTGGCAAAAGAGGGGAAGATGGGAAGGGGACATTGTGATGAACCTGGCTCTTTTAATTTAATCTCTAAGCAAATTCATTGCAAGCTACTTATTCAATCTGATTTCCACTTTGGTAGAAAGTTCAAATATGTTACAAATGTATTTATTTAACTAACTAACTAACTAACTATCACGCCGTTTCCCCGCAGGGGTAGGCAGAGAGGACGGACCGCCAAACAACTCGATCTTGGCATACACTTCTTGCTTCATTCACATTCATACAACGCCTCATACATTCTCTTCTGTTATTCGACTTCTGACATGGCCCGACTCGAGTATTTCATTCACTTGATCGTGCCATGTCTTCCTCGGGCGTCCCCGGCTTCTTCTTCCATTCACATTCGCGTCATATATTCTACTTACACTCCTCTCTTCGTTCATTCGCTCTACATGCCCAAATCATCTAAGCGTCCCTTTCTTAATCTTGCTCACTACGCTTACATCAGCCTTGCATTCTTTGCGAATCTTAACATTTTTCACTCGATCATACATGGTTTTACCACACATTCGTCTCAGAGATCTCATTTCTTCAGCATTCAGTCTACTTTCATCCTTCCTCTGCCAGTTCCATGCCTCACTGCCATACATCAAGGTTGGTATCAGCACCCTATTGTGTACTGCTAGCTTCGCTTCCTTGGACAACTTTTAAACCCCTAAAAAGGTTATAAAATACATTTCTATGTTTATTTGTCCGTGCGGACCATGCATTTAGCCCGTGACCTGTGGGACCACTTGGCCTGGAACCAAATATTGTACAGTTCTACCATAGGGGTCGTCGAAGGTTATGATTTCATGTTATTCCTTTCACAAATTATTAATTTTGATTATATGAGTACTATTTGGAAATTTCGTGAATAAAGTGAGTTCTGATAAAACTTATAGAATGATGTATATTTGCAAGTTCGAGAGGACTCACAAATAACGACTGCAGTGCTGATTTGATTTCGAGGACAGTTGCATTTTTAAAATATGCTTCCATCACGTTATCATCTGCATCCAACCTTATATCCGTAAATTCCTTGAATAGGGATTTTGCGAAATCTCTTGGATGGTCATCCATCATCCAAGTGTTGAGGGCCGAGCTGGAGTGCAATATGGCCTTTTGAAATAGTTCATCTTCCACCTAAAAAAGAGCGTTACATGAAAAAAATTATAATTAATTCAGTGTGCTAATCGCAGAATTAATTTATTAATTTTGTTTATGAGAGGAAAGCATTATACCATTGGACTCATTAGCATGAGCGAAACTGAAGCCGCCCCAGCGCTTTGTCCAAATAAAGTGACCTGGTTTTTGTCTCCTCCAAAACTTTCTATATTTTTATTAACCCATCTCAGTGCCATCACTTGGTCCATGAAACCCACGTTTCCAGGAATGCCATCAGTCTGCATCGACATGAAACCTGCAAAAAGTGGATAGACGAATGGAAGGAATTTTTACAGTTATCTACGGAGAGATAAAGCTAGAAAGTCTACCAAAATTTTAACTAATAAAATTAGAACATGAGCCACAAACGGGTAAAGTAAAAAAACAAAAACAAGGTAAAAGAAGACCTAACACAACACGGAAACCGATAAAGCAAAACTGAACGCTCATGCCAGAAGATTGCTAATATCATTGAATCTAATATAAGACTTGCAACTTTTTTGTTTTCTTTTCCCGCCTATTGATTTAATCCACTCTCTTTTAATATAACAATATACACGACTTTCTTTGTTTCAGGCTCAGGGTGCATGGTATTTTAGTTGCCCTTTTTGCGTACTTATAAATCTTGTAAGAAATTATTTGGATTGGAAGCCTCGTTAGTAAAAAAGGTTACAAACCTAGTGGTCCTAGACGGTATTGCATAACGACAAGTAAAACGTCCCTTTCCAGTAAATAAGTAGGAGGATGATGTTTGGCTGATCCCTCGTAGAAAGCACCTCCGTGAATGTACACCATCACAGGAAGCAAATCGCCATTATTTTTGGAAGAGTCAGGAATCTTAAAAATTTTAAAAAAAAATGGTGAATGGAAGACCTTGCCAAAAGTTGGTCGGTTTTTTTTTATTCATCCTAAAGCAATTAAGACAACAAAAAGTGGCATTTTTTTCATTTTTATGTTTATTATAACAATATTATACAATACAACGAAAAATAACAATGCGTGCAATCAGAAAAATATAGGTGCATGCATGTTGTGATCAATGTACACAAGTTGGAATTTTTTTTAAACATGAAAACAGCATAAAAGTTTTTTTATGCAAATACTAGAAACTAATTGCACAATATCGATTTAAATAATATTATGCAAATTACTTAACAAATTGATAAAATTAAAAACCGTAGTTCAGTTTTGTTACAGTGATGATAGACTTATTAGAGTAACACTTATAATATAATATAAAAATAATTTTAAAGATACCCGCAGCTATCAAGGAGACCATCATATTTGTTCAATAGACAATGTAAGAAAGAGCAAAATATCGTAAATATAGCAGATATCAAGAACCAATACAACAAAGGAGACCGTCATATTTGTTACCATCGATACACAAGGTTACTTTGGCTTAGTGAGAATTTCATCATAGAGCAATTGTTAAATGTAAATGGTACAATGTATTCAAGGGTTCGTTGAAATATTGGCACTATCACTCCTATATTTTATGTGAATCGTGTATTGTGTACATGATCCACCACTGCCTTATGTGGACTGTCAGATAAATGTTGCAGTAGAATTTTTTGCCACAAAAGAACACGAACAGGTAATACATGATATCAAAAGTTTTTTTAAATTATTTTGCTTTTCTCGTATTACTTAATACTAGTGGCTATCTTAAAGTATGTATATATTTTTTAGGTCTAAATATATATGTCTGTACATCTACCACACAAACTTTTAAAATGAAGTGACATATTCAACGGAGAAGAAAATCTCCTTATAGAAAGTCGATATTCTTTCATTTTTGAAATCACGTTGATACTCTAATGTTGATTTCCCACTGATTTAGACTATCATTGCTATCAATTGAATCTGTTTGTTTGTTTTCCCCTTCGTCCTTAACAAATTCTTACTTTAACGACAATATACAACGATACTCGTGAGAAGGGAATATTTGGTAGATACTTACACATGGAGTGAAAACGTTGAGAAATAGACAGTCTTCCAGATCTTCGCCAGGATAGCTAAGAGTTATGTCTTTCAGGAAGTTCGGACAATTCCTTCCTGGAGAGGAAGCGTTGTAAAAGTTGTCATCCCAAGATTCTACAGGTTCCGGAGGCTGAAATGGAGACACCTTTTAGCATATTTAGAAGGTAATTAAGATATTTTAGAATTATCTTCATTCAATTTCATAAACCCACGAGAGCAACTCGTTCCAAAATCCTGTTTGAACGTAACAACACCAGGACTGAGCATTTCAAACACTCGCTTGTACCTAGATTACATGAAGTTAGTAATAGATACGCAGATGTAGCGGATCTATTTAACTGCATCGAAGGTAAGCACAAGAAGGCTATGCTATCATACATTTTCAATCAATATTAATTTAAATTAAGTTTACTACATGTTTTATATGTACGCATATCTTTTACATATTATATTCTTCGTGAACTTTTATTCTTTATATACTCTCTGGTGCCATTGTACGACCTAATGCCACGTTTAATAGTTACCTTTTTAAGTTATTTGTGTTATATTTTTATGCTTGTTAACTGTGACGTGTAATTATTGTCTATGGTGTATTTACACCATTAATATTAAATAAATAAATAAACTTGCTAAAGCACAATGCATCCGAAAAAAAAAACTTTTTCTTTCAATTAGACCATAAAATTATACATTTTCGTCTTTAAGCAGGAACTATTGACACTCTTTTATTATACAGGGTAGTTATTACGTAAAACTTCTTTATTTAAATTAATAGAGATGATTATTTGTGCGCACACCGATAGTATCGCGAGGAAACGTCAAACTGGTTTGAATTACTTTGGAACGATAATATTTGGATACTGGGTGCGTAGCGACGTTTGTCACAATCTTCACATAATGTCCTTATAATTTGATACTTAAGTTTCTCTCGCTAAAAAAGGTTATGATTTTAAAAATTGATACTAAAATAAAAACTGGTCGTGGTATTGACCATTGACCAGCCGAACAATGTAATCTTTGAATCGGGAAAAAAATACATATATGTATGAGCACAGTTTTTACACCAGTACAGCAAGTTGCCAAATCAACTCCAATTCTACAGGATCTGTTCGGAGAATAGTGTCAGAATGTATTAAAAACAAATGAAAAAAAAACTTTAGTTCATTAGTATAGTTAGTTAAAAAAAATGAATGGTTATCGAATCATCGAGCATTAAAAAAAGGCAGTTAAATAATAAATAAAAAAAATCTATCTATGCAGTACATCACTACATAAGCAAGAATCTCTTTATTCTATACCTGTTCGTAATGAATATAATTGTGTTAATATTTACAAAATAAGTATGTGTTCATATTGTAACTTTATCTAAGTATTTTAACACGCACAAAAAAGTCGACATGATATGAATACTTTTACAATAAATAGCGTTAAAATCACATAAAAAATGTTATATCGTTACTTAGACATCGCGATGCTTGTGAAAGCGAAGATAGGAGATGAACCTAGATAATTAATTACCTAGTATTCATAGAATAATACCATAAAATATTTATCACAAGCATTTTTTTATTTAAATATGGTTTTAAAACAAATACAACTACACGGTTTAACAGCTATGTAAAACATAAAAGTGTGTAAATTAACGAAGTATAATGGTTTATGTCAATTTCTAAGGTTTAATTTTAAACGATTTTATTGTACGGAAATAATAAAATTTAAGACATAACTTTATTGCTCCGACGATCTCAAGGGCCCTGAATATAAGCCTCGGGCCCTCTTGCAGTTACCATACGGAGTTTATAAAGGAGGAAAAAATCTAGGCCTTGAAAACTTGTACTATTCTTATAATAATATTCCCAACCTTCCTCTTCTCCTTCTCCTTCCCCTCCCCAATACCTTCAGCCTCACAACATTCCCCAATTGGTAATGTCATAGTCTCACTGGCTCCAGACGGTTGGGAGCAGTTGGGACTCTTGTGAGGTATTCATATAAAAAAAAAAAAAAATAGGCAGGTAAAAATTATATATATATATATATATATATATATATATATCGTATATCGTATTGTAAAACAATTGTGTACAGTGCCAGGGAACATTTCTCCCTCTTACTGTGTCAACTGTGGTTAGAGGTGCATAAATGTGGAGATTTTCTTTTCTACCCAGTGAGCGGGCTGCCTATTGCTACTGTAGGGATTTAATTTATTTTTATTTCTAATAATTGTAAACTGTGTTCCATGTGCTAGCGGCACTTGCTGATGGCAAGCTTTTATTTAAGCCCGCTCACTAAGGTTATGGAGAGTATAAGATGGAATTTGGGCGGAGACGGAGGGGGTCGGTGCTGGGGGTCCAGCGGCCGAGGTTGGATATGGAGTGATTCGAGTTCGATTCTAATTTGGAGTAAAATGTTTGGGCAAAATCTATTATATGTTTTCGGAGTGGAGAAATTTTCAAGGATAAAAATAATTAAAAAAAAACATTAATTCGCGCTTCTCGCAGTACCTACATCAGCGCATGTACCAACATCTCATTTTTATATATAGTCTATATCTAAAATGCATACATATATTTAAAACATAATATTTTTGTATTTATCCAGTATTTCATCATATATTGTGCAAAATAAAAAATGAATTTACCGGACTGCAGAATATTTTAAATGAAAGCGTTATATAAATATATACAATTTTTTCAAGTTTTAACTCTTATCCATCGGTGAAAAAAAAACGTTTTTACCTTATTTATTAGAGAATGATTTTTTTTTTCAAATAAGATATTTAAAAAAAATACCGAAAAAAACAAATAAGTTAAACGCGGTTAAAGTCAACTTCCAAAATTGTGCTTTAATTTCCCTATTAAATAAAAAAAACTACAGATCTTACCGCGAATCTTCTGCTGCCTGAAGGTGCGTGGGCGTATCTGATCCCATAGAAAGCATCGATCGGCCTTTTGGTCCACGCGGACTCAGTCTTCGTACCTTGGATGTATCCCAAACCTGGTACAGTCACCCCCGCCGCCTGGACTGAAGCCACGACCAATACAGCCAATAGTACCAGGAACCTCATCGCTCCACGATCAATTCTAGACTGAACAGAAAAGGATTAAGCAGTCAATTTTTAAGGCCGACGACAGATCGATAAAAAAAAGTGCTGAATGGGTACGTTGGATGCAAATGTCGTAAAAAAAGCCAGTTTGGACAATATCTCTGTGGGTTTAGTTTTGCGTAGGGCTGACCAAACAAAATAGGATGATGAATGATTTTTTAGTAAAAACTAATTAAAACAGGCGGCCAACATAACGCCTACCTGAGATTTTTTATTAGTTTTACAACTTTTCAGTGATATTTCGTCTTAAAATATCCCAACTCACACCATAAGAAGCTGAAACTTTGTGTTACTTTTCGTGCGATTGTGAAAGATAGAATACGTTGCGGATGATTGAAACCGCGACGCTTAGTCCAAAAAATCACTCTAGAAAAAAAAAAGTGTCTACTGTGGTTTAAAACATTTTGGTACAAGTGCGTAAATATTATTCAACTTTCACGTTTTATATTATTTTTTACTCTTATGCAAAACGATGTATTCAGGAAAATATTTTTTTAATTTTTTACTGGAAAACGTAAAAAAATAGTGATAATAATTTGAGTTCTTCAATTCAAGTCTAACACTATAAGTAGTAAAAAAAAAACTATGTGAATGTGAGAGTGGAAACCTGGATGTGGCTATTATAAAATAATTGCTGAAACGGTAAACGGTCGATAACCCATCATCATAATGCTTAATTTATTTAAATAATTAACACACAAACCAATAAGATGTTGACATTTTCCTTATAGTATACGTTAACGGTGGTTGTCAAATTTACAATAATTATAAATTAATTTAGTCTAAAATTTTACGGTATATTGTGTACCCATTAACATGTTTCACTGTAGGATAGTATGATTAAAAATCTTTATTTTTAATTAGTAGCTTTGCTACCCGGTTTTGTCTCGGAGTAGGTTTCGATATTATGCAGACATACATTTTTTTAAAATATGAATACCGCACAAGAGTCCCAGACTGCTCCCAACCGTCTGGAGCCAGTGAGACTATGGCATTCCCAATTGGGGAATGTTGTGAGGCTGAAGGTAATGGGGAGGGGAAGGAGAAGGGGGAGAGAAAGGTGGGGAAGGGCGAAATACCTAGCTATTCAGATCTAGTCACCAAACATGGCTAAAAGCCATTCCAAGCAACGTTTCAATTCTGAATGGTGGTCTTTCACCAGGGCGATAATGAGAATATCTTCCACTCTGGAAGGTGCGCAAATATACTATATATTATTTTTAAATGAATTAATTGTGAAACAACACAAATTAATTAAATAAAAATTACTTGCGCACGCCGGGATTTGAACCCGCGACCTTCGGATTCGTAGTCGAGAGCCTTACCTCTCGACCATGGAGGCCGTCGTTGGGGAGGCACTTAACCTCAATTAACAAAATAAAAACTAATTGACTTTGTTTTTGGCAATACATTTTCTGTAATTATTTAACAATATTGCGAAACAGCCAGAAAAATAAATAAATTATATAAGTAATCTTTTACAATCGCACAGAATTTTTAATAAATATTTTATTTTTAAAAAACATTTTGATTGAACTTAATTACAATAAGAAACAGCTGTTTCAGTTGGGGGAGACACAAAATAGTGCATTTAATTTTATTGTTTCCCAAAAATTTATACGCGCAAAAATTGAAAGAATCGCAACATGCCATGTTAAAAGTTATTTGATGTGATATTTGCCGATAGGTACTGCCAACCCAAGAAAGAAAATAAGCTATTTCAGTTGGGAGAGACGCCAAGTAATGTTTTATTTTTTTTTTAAAACCCAAACCATGAACTTATGAAATAGCTTCTAGGTTCTTGGTTGAATTCAATTCGTTTGGGAGATTTAAAAATCGTAAAAATCGTTATATGACATAGCGTTGGCAGTATCTTTTTGTTTGGAAGTTTTATTTACCATGTACTTTTGCTATTTTTGAATTATTAAATTCGCTACCGGTTTCGACACAACCGTGCCATTCACTATATAAATAACTATTCCGAGTTTGCTAATCATTTATTAGAGACAGGCCATAGCTTCAATAGAGAAAAAAACTAAGTTTAAACATTCAAATATTGATAGATATTTTAAATTGTGCTCCTTAGAAACTTTAGAAATTAACAAAAAAATTAATTCTAAAATTAATTTAGTAAACAAGATAATAGATCTCTGTAAATCACCTTTGCTAACCATGTTTCCTATTACATTTGACTCCTCCCACCGCCCACCCCCCTCCAAATCACAACTCCCACTACCCTCACCTAATGGTGACTTAGTTTCTGTACTTGTTTAATTTAAGTTAGTTTTAAGAACGCTAGTGAATGGCACGGTTGTGTCCAAACCGGTAGCGAATTTAATAATTCAAAAATACCAAAAGTATATAGTAAATAAAACTTTCAAACAAAATGTCTAGAAATTGCTATATAGTGATGCCGAAAAAATACAAGAAATTGGCAATATCTATCTGCAATTGTCTATCAAATAACTTTGAACATGGCATCATACTCGTATTGTTCTTGTGATTTTTACGTGTATATTAATTTTTTTGAAATCTTAATTTGAGTGCATTATTTGGATTCTCCCCCAACTGAATTATTTACTTATTATTGTAATTAGGTTCAATAAATGTTTTTTTTTAAATGCGTATAAGAATGCCATACGATAGTAAAACTTAAATTGTAAACTGCAGAGATGGAAAGTTAAAAAATATAGTTTTAAAAATAAAAGAAAATTATTGTTTAATTTTTTAAATTATAATGTCACCAAGTTACCGCTTCATATTAAAAAATATATTTATATTTTTTTAAAGTTTTCATTGAACCGTTAAAAGTATTAGTATAATACATTATGCAATGACATTACAAACTTAATATAATTTTAATATTATATTAATTGTAATAATTGATTCACTCCGAGTATCCGTTAATTTAATTGGTCTCTTCCAAATTATACATTTTGTAAACGCACACTTCTTGAACAATTTGGGGATATTTGCTTTGTTTAAAACTCTCAATTTTGTCAACTAAAATTTCTGGTTTTGGCAGTTTCATTTTTATATGAAAAAAAAACAGTGGGTCATCTGTCAGTGAAAATATTCGTTGAGTAAACAACGTAGTGACAATTGGAATGCATTTGTTTTTTTTTTTTAATTTTACATTCGGAATTCCAGGACACAATGAATGTGAACCATAGATAATATTTATTTATTTTTTTGTACAGTCTTAAAGAAGAAATTGGAAAAAATTAGGACCTTGTGATAGTGTGGCTATAAATGGCATCACCAAAATGGTCCAAAAGATAAAAAAAATAGTTTAACTTCAAGAAAGCATTATGGCCTAAATACATATTTCATGATATAATATTATATTCGCGGTGTTCATAAATTATTGATATAGCCAAAGCATCTTTTATAAGATTGCGGGTATGAGATGTATCATATTTTCCTTGTAATACATATTTATTTTTGGGGGTCGATTTCGAAAAAAAATATACAAAAATAAACACTCACACATTTAGACATATTTTAAGGTAGGTTTAAGACTGTCCTTTTTTCATCCAGTTTCCATATGGGTTGTCTTTTTTCTATGAAAACTTCTATAGAGAATTCCATAGAAAAAGACAATCCATACGGAAGCTGGATGAAAAAAAGTGCCATGTAAGAATGACTTTAAGACAATAGTTTCTTAAAAGTGTTAGTTAGGATCTTATAAACGTACCTTAATTTTCGAAAGGAGATGATTCTATATCATATTCTTAGGTAGGTACTATTATATTCGGTCTTGTTATTTTTGGATGAGAGATTATAGCAAGGAGTGTATTGTATTTTAAAAATGCAGATATCAAAGAAACCATCAGGAGTTGAACCAAAAAATATAACTGTGTGGAAGAACCCACAATAAAAAAGTAATATTCTGCAGTTTTCCTGTCCAATGTAAAACTGTCAATTCAGGAGTCAAACATAACCTCACATTTATACTTGGTATACTTTGTTTTAAAATCGGTGATAGTAAGGATTATTAGGTGCACTTTTTTAAATTTATATATTTTCATGTCAATCTGTACTAATGGTATTGGCTTTAAAATACGGGGCCGAATGGGCGCTTTTATAATTTTGAACGACATGGCGCGGTAACGGCACGGTAAGATAATATGACGAAATAACAATGACGTAAAATGAATGTGTTTGTATGAATACATTTAATTTTCAGTCCACGGTAACGGCATGCCGTGGATGTCAACTATATAAGGTACCGTAGAACACGTAGCTCCTTGTAAAACCACGGCGGTAATTTTTGGATAATTTGGAGCCCGAGCCGCCATTGCCTAACCTCAACGTGACGGATAGTGATTCTCGATAGATGAATCTTGATAAATGATTCTTGATAAATGATTCTTGATAAATGATTCTTGATAAATGATTCTTGATAAATGATTCTTGTTAAATGATTCTTGATAAATGGTTCATGATAAATGATTCTTGATAAATTGTTCTCGATAGATGATTCTTGATAAACGATTCCTAATAAATGATTATTGATTAATGATTCTCGATAAATGATTCTTAATAAATGATTCTTGATAAATTATTATTGATAAATGGTTCTTGATAGAACGATACTTGATACATGATTCTTGATATATGATTCTTGATAAATTGTTCTCGATAGATGATTCTTGATATATGATTCCTGATAAACGATTATTAATTAATGATTCTTGATAAAACGATTCTTAATAAATGATTTTTGATAAATGATTATTGATAAATGGTTCTTGTTAGAACGATACTTGATACATGATTCTTGATAAATGGTTCTTGATAAATGATTCTTGATAAATGATTATTTTAAATGATTCTTGATAAATGATTCCTGATAAATATTTCTTGTTAAGATTCTTGATAAATGATTCTTATTAAATGTTTCTTGATAAATGATTCTTGAGAAACGATTATTAAAAATGTTTCTTGATAATGATTCTTGTTAAATGATTCTTGATAAATGATTCTTGATAAATGATTCTTGATAAATGGTTGTTGATAAACGAAAACAATTGAACAATTTATCCTGATATTCCTTTGCTATTTAAATAATAATGCAAAATACATTATTTATAAGTATTTAACGTTTAGGAGAGGATACCGCTAATATGATTATTTGTCTTACATGTATTTACATCAAATACCTAAATAGCGCAAAAACTAGACAAATGTCGTTCATGACCACCGCATGTAAATTATAAAAACGATCGACGGGACGGCATGCCGTGGAGGTCCACAATATTATCGTGCCGCACCGTGCTAAATTATAAAGGCACCCAATGGTCCGATGTTGTGAATGTCCGATGAATTTTGGTTCGCGGCATTATAACGTTTTTTAAATGAAAGATGTGTCGTATCAGTTTCTGACAGGTGCTTTTCGGAAGCATGTGAAGTTGTAAAATGATAATAGTATACCTTCAGCGTGTTTTTTTCACACCGGTCAAGGATGGATTATGAATACTGTGATGAGTGATGACGAATGGTCTTTGCTACTTGAAGACTTGCTTTGTTTCCGATTATGCCCATTCGTGTTTTGCACTGGTGCAATTTTATGCATCCAAACATCTCTGGGACGGACTTGAGTGCGGGGAACCTTTATTTGACATAGGTGTATAATTAGAAACATGTTTTTGGATTTAGAATTTATTATAGTACAATCTGACGTGTACCCGGCCTTGCTAGGGTAATGAATGGTTTGAAGTAAAGATTGAAACCAAATATTTTTATAAAAAAAACTTATTACATAATAGGGCTGAGGCGACCGTAGTGAGAGTGGATGATGAGAAAGGTTCTGTGTCATTTTGATAATTTGTAGTGCCACGGGTGTAGTCCCATCACGTCTTTTACAGATTTTTCTCTCCCTGACTCACCTTATGGACCACCAAACAACCCATTATTGGCACACTCTCCAAGCTTCATTCACATTCATCCATCAGCTAATACATACCCTTCCGTTATTCTGACTCATGACATGGCCTGACTCGAGTATTTGGTTCACTTG